>JAPQNM010000034.1:1508766-1518766 GCA_029783475.1 Metacarcinus magister
TCTCTCTCTTAATAGTTAATTACACTTATAACTTTTTTCTGAAGATTAAATCGTAATTTATTATTAATTTTTTTCCTCCTAATTCCTTCTTTATCATATTTCTTTTATTCATATTCTTTCAACCTTGACGCACACACACACACACACGCACACAACTACACCTTTAAAAGAAAACAAAAACAAAATTGAAAATAAAATCAAGGAAAAGCAATATAAGGTATTTTTTTTTCTCTTTTCCAATATATCACCAAAGGAAAAAAAAGAGAAAAAAAAAGAGTTGAATGAAGTGAGAGAGAGAGAGAGAGAGAGAGAGAGAGAGAGAGAGAGAGAGAGAGAGAGAGAGAGAGAGAGAGAGAGAGAGAGAGAGAGAGAGAGCATATAATTATACTTTTTTAATTATCTCTTTATTTATTTATTTTTTATTCATTTTTTTATTTTATTTATTATTATGTTTATTTATTTTATTTAATGGTGACACGAGCGAAGAAATAATAATAATAATAAAAAAAAGTGAACGAATACCAAACAAAATTTAATACATATATATATATATTTTCCTCCACTCGTTTTTTATTTATTTATTTTTTTGGTTAAACTTCTATCTATATCATTTATCTTTTTTTCTTCATTTATTCTTTATTTAGTTTGTTTTATTTGCATTTCAACATTTCTTTTATATATTTATTTTTAAGATTTGTGATTAAAAATATAACTTGAAAGAGAGAAAGAAAGAAAGAGAAAATAGAGAAAAATTATAATCCAACTTTCCCTCTTCTATATATTCTTCCTCCCTTCCTCTAGTTCTTCTTCATCATCTTATTCCACATTTACCGTATCACATTCCTCTTATTCCTCTTCGTCAAGTTATTCCTCATTCGCTACCTGGCTTTCCTCTCATCTCAATCTTCTTCCTCGTCCATCACTCTTCCTCCTCCTCCTCCTGCTGCTGCATATTAATAAGGTTAAGTGAGGTTTTCTGACGTGGCTATGCAAATTCTCGTTAAGTTGACTGTTTGATGCAATTTTTGGGTCCAGCTTTTTAAAAAATTTCTATTAGTTATACTGGAGTTGTGTGTGTGTGTGTGTGTGTGTGGCCAGGTAAGCTCTCTCCCTTTCTCTCTCTCTCTTAATTAAATACACTCTTAGCCAGTGACATCTGAAATGTTTTAAATGATATACGAACCCAGTGAGGTTATTGGGGAGGGAGAGAGAGAGAGAGAGAGAGTAAAAATATAATTCCTCAGTACAATGTTATCATTTTTCTTGTGTGTCTGTCTTTATGTGTTCATTTTCTTGATCTTTCTTTGTGACTGTGCATCTATCTGTCTCTAGGTACAGTACACACACACAACCAAACACACACTAAAACCCATCCACACACACATCTGATCCCTATTCCCACACCCAACGCACCTCAGCAGACAGGTAGACACTTGAGCCTGCATTACTCAGAGTCCAGGTAACATTGGGGTGAGGACGAGAGCCAGCAGCCAGGCAGGTGATCTCGTACCGCCTCCCCACCCTCAGACTAGCAGGCGGGGACACCAGCCGAGTCAGGAGCGGCCGTACTGCGGGAGGAGGGAAGGACGCAAGGAGGAGGATGATAGAGAAAGGTTGAGAACGAGGGGAAGGAGGGAGAGGGAAGGACGGAAGGAGGTGGAAGATGAGAGAGAAAGGTTGAGAACGAGAGATATATATAGTGTGTGTGTGTGTGTGTAGATATGGATGGGAAGAGGAGGAAGATGAGGAAGAAGATTGAAGGATTGAAAAAGGGATGTGTGTGTGAATGGATGGAAGATGGGGGAAGGAGGGAAATGGATGGAAGGAAATGGAAAGATGAGAAAGAAGGACAAAAAAAGAAAGATTGAGAGAGAGAGAGAGAGAGAGAGAGAGAGAGAGAGAGAGAGAGAGAGAGAGAGAGAGAGAGAGAGAGAGAGAGAGAGAGAGAGAGTGAGAGTGAGAGTGAGAGTGAGTGTGTGTGTGTGTGTGTGTGTGTGTAGATGGATGGAAGATAGAGGAAGAAAAATGAATGGGAAAATGATAGAGAAGGTTTGAAAGAGAGATAGGTATAGAAGGAAGGAAGGAAGGAAGGAAGGATTGAGAGAGAGAGAGAGAGAGTGTGAGTACAGAGATGAATGGAAAGTGGAAGGAGGGAAGATAATGAAGAGTGAGGGAGAATGATTAAGAGTCAGAGAGAGAGAGAGAGAGAGAGAGAGAGAGAGAGAGAGAGGAGAGAGAGAGAGAGAGAGAGAGAGAGAGTTTAATTTCATGTCAAAGGGTTAGCATAATTATCTATTGCAAATCTTTAATGAAATACGATTACAATGTTGGAAAAAGTACACACACGCACACACACACACACAGTAGATTAATGGGGCAATATATAAGTAAAAGCGAACACAAAGATCAATTGAAAAAAGAAAGAAAGAAAAAAACAACAATGATTTTTGAAGCAACTTAAATGAGAATACACTGTTATTGTGTGTGTGTGTGTGTGTGTGTGTGTGTGAAACAATAAAACGGAAAATATGACTCTGCTATATACGAATCCAAATTAACACACACACGTACACATACACATACACACACGTACGTACACACATACACACATCACCTACTCTGCTCAAGCTACATGAAAGAGAGAAAAAAGGGAAAAGCTGAACTCGAAATTCCAGCATCCATTTACAAATCATGTCTCTCTCTCTCTCTCTCTCTCTCACACACACACACACACACATACACATAATCAACACCTTTAAAACACCACTGAATAGACAAACAACACAAATAAAACGAAATAAAAAACACCATAAAACACACATTACCTGAATCTCATCAACCAATCACACACACACACACTCACGGTTCATTGAGAGTGTGACAGCAGCTTCCAGTGGTTGCGTTACGTTGTTGTTAAAAGTGAGGCAGGTGAGCCGCGCGTTGTGGTACTGCCTCGTAAGGTGAGTCAGCTGCAGACGACTCACTGTCACACCTGAGTCACCTGTGGGTTCCTGAGTCACCTGTAATATCTGTTTTTTTTGGGGGGGTGAAATGTGATGAGGTTATGTTAATTATCTTATCTATGTATGTTAGTAATTAAAGTTTATTATATTTACCTGTTCAACTTCTATTACCTGTTTTGTTAAGTTAATTAGCTCACCTTTGTCTGTTATATTTACCGGTTCAGTTTTTCTCAATACCTGTTTCGTTATGTTAATTACCTCACCTGTGTATCAATTATCAATAAAATATACCTTAATAATTAGTCTTTACCTTTCTCCTTACACTTAACATTCGTATTACCTGTAAGTGTGTAACGTGGTGTAGTTTACCTGTTAATTAACTTACCTGTAGAAATTGGGTTAGTGCACTGTATAATTTGCTTTGTTAGGGTCGAGGTGCTTTCTTACACCTGTTAATTGGGTTACCTGTGCATGTATTAATTTAGTGTCTGATTCCAATTAAGGTGTATCAAACAGGTAATTACTCTTTGCATAAATTAAGGATGGTCTCTCGTTTAATATTTGTTTTTGAAAGGTGAAGCGGTATTCTTTTGTTACACCTGTTAATTAATTTTTTGTCTACCTGTGTTTGTCTTTAATTACCTTTACTTGAACGTTAATTATCTTACCTGTTTTCTTTATTTGTTTTTGTTATGTAAGTTTATAATTATTGTTTGTTTGTATTATATTTTTCGTAACTTTTTCAATTGATAAGTTATATTAATTATTTTTTATTTTTATTCTTGTTTATATTCTAATGTTGAATTTTTTCTTCAAATTAACTTATTTTTTTTATATTTTTCTCAATGTTTATCAAATTTTCTCTTACTACTGTCATTCGTTTCTCTAAATTCTTCTTTTTTCTTCTTCTTCCTTCGTTCTGTTTCCCAATCTCACTCACTCCTATTGTTCTCTCTTTTACTTCTTTACTTTCCTCCTTTCTTACTCTAAAAATTCTCTCCCTCTTTTTTTTTTTTTATTTATTTTATTTATTTCCTCTTCCCTCTTCCATTGTTCCTCTTTCTCGCTTTTATCTCCATTTATTCACACTTTTGCTTCTTACTTCTTTTATCATTGCATTCATTGTTTTTGTGTTTGGTTATGGTTGATTCTTTCTCTCTCTCTCTCTCTCTGCGGAAAATACCCTTCAACTTTTTTCCAACAATGACCGTTTTTCTTTCATTTTAAGTATTATTGCTTCTGTGTGTGTCTGTTCGTTTCTCCTTTTGTGTCTGTTTGGTTCTTGTGTGTATCTTTGTTACTCTATTTTCACACACACATATACACACAACCCCTCAAAATTCACCCCTTACACTTTCCCCATACATACACACCCTCCCCCCATACATTTTACCCCTCTACAACCCCTTAAAACACCCCCAAACAACCTCAACCCCCAACACTCACCTCCTCATCTCTCCTCCACACAACAGCAGGTGAAGGCTCCCCCCCAAGGACAGTACAAGTGAGGTCCACGGCGCCTCCCTCCTGAAGTGGCCCCAGGAGGCTGCCAGACGGCCACTCCTCCCCCCCGACCTGCAGCTGTGGGGGGGCGGGGGGCACTACCACCAAGAGCGTCATGTGTGTGCGGCGTGACGAGGCTGAAAGGGAGGGAGGGAGAAAATGAAAGAGAGGGTAAGGGGGAGGGGGAAGTGGGAGAAAGAAAGAGAGAGAGAAAGTTTGTTGGGTCATCTGACAAACTGGTGATTGGCTAAGTTGTAAAGAATGTGAACTCTCTCTCTCTCTCTCTTTTTCTCTGGTTTTTCGTAGCTGTGTTGATGGGAAGGCAGTGGAGCGTAGGAATTGAGGAGGTGGAATGGTGAGTGGGCGTGATTAAAGTAGTAGTAGTAGTAGTAGTAGTAGTAGTAGTAGTAGTAGTAGTGGTAGTGGTAGTGGTAGTGGTAGTGGTAGTGGTAGTGGTAATGGTAGTGGTGGTAGTAATAGTAGCATTCTTTATTATTATTGTTATTATTATTACTATCATTCCTATCATTATTATTGGTTGTTTCGCTTTTCAAAACAATAACAATTCAGATAATACAATAATCTTCTTGCAATTCACTTCTCCTTTCCTTCTTACGACTACATTTCCTTTTCACTCTCCTCCTCTGCTACATTTCCGCCCTCGTCTCCTCCTCTCTTCCTCCTCCTTTTACTACTTACAATGCCAGCAAAAGCACTAACGACAATAATAAAAATAAATGTACTACCACTACTACTACTGCTACAACTACTGCTGCTGCTACTACTGCTACTGCTGCTACTACAACTACTGCTGCTGCTACTACTGCTACTGCTGCTACTACAACTACTGCTGCTGCTACTACTGCTACTGCTGCTACTACAACTACTGCTACTGCTGCTGCTACTACTGCTACTGCTGCTACTACAACTACTGCTACTGCTGCTACTACAACTACTGCTGCTGCTACTACTGCTACTGCTGCTACCTCTACTAGTACTTCTATAAAATCAACGCACACACACACGCACACACTAATCAGCCTCAACCTCTTTCCTCTCCCTTGGAATTACCTTCAAGGAGAGAGAGAGAAAAAAAGAACATAATGCTGAGGACAATGCACTTTAGGAGGAGGAGGAGGAAATAGAGGAGGAGGAGGAGGAAGAGGATTCAAGCAAAGATGATGAGGAGGAGGAAACGGAGAAGGATTAGGATGAGGATAAGAATTAGGAGGAAGGAAGAGGAAGAGGAGGAGGAGAGGTGATCCCACAGGTGGAGGGCGTGTCTCAAGGTTCACCTGAGTACCTGTAACAAGCCTTGCTAAGCTGTACAGGTGAGGCGCGACTTTGATTGCTGGCAGGAAAATACTACTTGTGTTATTTATATTATTACTACTACTACTACTTCTATGTGTATTTCTCTTCCTTTTCTTCCTCTCTTCCTTGCTGTTGTTTTTTGTTCTTTTTCATTGTTCTTATTATTACTGTAATCTTAGTTTTAGTTTATACTACCTCTACTCCTATGATTGTTATTATTACTACTACTACTACTATTACCTCTCCTCCCCCTGCACCCACCTATCCTGAAGTCCACCCTGCAGGTGTAGTTTGCCTGGTCGTGCGCCAACACGGGCCTGATGTGCAGGGCGGGCAGCTGGCCGGGACGGAAGGTGGCGCGGCCCTCCAGCAGGCGACTCCGCAGGGTGTGCCGCTGTTCAGGACCTGCCAGGCGGCCAGGACGGTTGTCGTAGCTGGGGGAGGGAAGGGCAAGGGTGAGGAGTGGTGGTAGTGGTGGTGGTGAAGTTTAATTAAAGAAGGTAAGTGTTGAGGTAAAAATAAATGTGTTTAAGTGTGTATAAATGTGTGTAAGTCTAAATAAGTATGTATAAGTGTATGTATGTGAGTGTGACCTTGAGGGAGATGAAGGAAAGTTATGGGAATTTTAAATGTGTCAGAAAGTGTGTTTGTATATTCTGAAGTAAATAAATAAATAAATAAATAAAAGACCAACCACACAGTAACAAATTCACACACTCCACCACCACAGCCATTCAGGGGAAGCCTCACCACCACCACCACCACACGTTCGAAGGTGGTGGTGGTGGTGGTGGTGAACGTGTCCTGAAAAGCTCTCAGTCACAACAGAAGAAGCGCAGGAAATGGAAGAGGAAAGGAAGAGGAAAGGAAGAGGAAAGGAAGAGGAAGGAAGGAAGGGGAAGGAAGGGAAGAAAGCAGAGTGAAAATTGAGAAATGAAATAAAGGACACACTTATTATGATGAAAGGAGGAAGGAAGGAGAGAGAAAGTGTGAAAGGGAGAAAGAGAGAGAGAGAGAAGAGAGAGAGAGAGAGAGAGAGAGAGAGAGAGAGAGAGAGAGAGAGAAGAAAAAAAAACCACTACCAGACAGATGAATAGATAAATAAACAGACAGACACACACACAACTAACAAACAAACAAACACACAAACAGACATAATATACAAAACAGAAAAAGGGAATAAAGGAAAATAACACAAAATATAATAAACAAAAGACGAAGAAAGGAAACAGTAAAGCAATAATAAAATAAAAGAAGGAAATAGAGAAAGAAATGTGAGGAGACGAAACAAATGGAATGAAAACAAAAAAACAAACAAACAAAACAAAGAAAGAAAGATATTACAAGTCACGACGTTTGAAAGAAAGAGAAAGAAAATAAGAAAAGGAGGAGGAGGAGGAGGAGGAGGAAGAAAACAAAAGAGTCGACAACAACAATGAAAAAAAATATAAGAGGTGGAAGAGGAAGAAGAAGAAGAAAGAAAAAAAAGAAGAAATAAATAAATAAATAAAGAAATACCACATAAATAAGAATGAGTTGAAAGAAGAAAAGAAGAAAGTATAATGTGATAAAGATAATAATAACAATAATAAAGATAAGAAAAAGAAGAAAAAGAAAAAGTAAAAGAAAGAAGAAGAAGAAGAAGAAGAAGAAGAAGAAAAGTATATGAAAAAGATCAAGAAGAAGAAGAAGAAGAAGAAGAAGATGAAGAAACAATAACAAAAGCAATAAACCAACTTTTCCTTCGCCACTGAAAGGAAACAAAAGAAGGAAAGAAGATAAAAGGAAACAAAAAAAACAACAACAACAACAATTATAAAACAATCAAATATAAATAAAGAATAATAATAAAAAAACAACAAAACATGATTTAAAAAACAAAACAAAAAGAAGAAAATTAAACAACATGAGAGAGAGAGAGAGAGAGAGAGAGAGAGAGAGAGAGAGAGAGAGAGAGAGAGAGAGAGAAATATAAAAAGACACATGTTTCTTTAATATCTTCCCCTGATGGGTGCTTAACATGTGTTCATAAATGGGGGGGAGGGAGGGAGGAGGGGGAAGGAGGGAGGAAAAAAGTGAGGGAAGGAGAGGGAGAGGGAAAGAGGATGACAGGGAAGGAGGGAGGGAAGGAGGAAAGGTGGGAGGGAGGGAAGGAAGGATAGATGGAGGTAAGGAGGGTGGGAGAGGAGGGAAGGAGGGAGGGAGGAAAAGAGGGAGAGAGGGAGGGAAGGAGGGAGGAAGAGACGTAGGAGAAAGGGGGGAAGAGAAGAAAAATATGAGGAGTAGGGTTATAACTTCGAGAGAGAGAGAGAGAGAGAGAGAGAGAGAGAGAGAGAGAGAGAGAGAGAGAGAGAGAGAGAGAGAGAGAGAGAGAATCATTATTTCCTCTCACGTGCTAAAAACTTTCGATCATCTCTCTCTCTTTCTCATTCACCGATTCTAAAGTAAACACACACACACACAAAAAGAACACCAATAAAAACATTTCCCACCAATCAGAGGAAAGAAAGCATTCTATTGGCTAAAAAAAAAGAAAGTTCCCCCCATTCTCCTTCCTGATTGGCTGGCTAAAACTCAATTAAAATTCACTGCCATTGGTTATAAAAGCAGAGCAAGCTTGCACGCCATTGGTCCAGGCACATGGGGAAGCTCTTTGCTCATTGGTCGGCTAAAAATGAGGGAGGCTGTTGATTGGTTGTTGGGGGAAGCCATGGAGGGCGTTCATTGGTGGAGGTTTGACATAGGTGGGTCATACAACACACAGGTGAGGGATGGTAATGAGGGTGTGATGAAGTGCAGGTAAGGAGGAGGAGGAGGAGGAGGAGGAGGAGGAAGTGAAGGACAGAGTAGAAATAAGTTCATGATGGTAATGATGATAATAATAATAATAATAATGATAATGATAATGATAATGATAATAATAATAATGATAATAATAATAATAATAATAATAATATAATAATAATGAAGAAAGAAACATAAAAAAAGGTATAAAAAAACAAACCAAAACAATGAAACAAAGTAAGAAAATAAAAGAAAGAGAATGAATGAATGAAAGAAAGAAAGAAAGAAGAGGTGCTACAAAACAGTAAAAAGAAAAAGAAAAACAGGTTAGCAAGGACGATATGCAAGGAGGAGGAGGAGGAGGAGAGAGGTCAGGAGTAGGAATAAAGAAAATGAGGCGAGAGAGAGCCAAAGGAGAGAGAAGAGAGAGATAGAGAGTGAGAGAGAGCCAGAGAGAGAGAGAGAGAGAGAGAGAGAGAGAGAGCTTTTGAGAGGTAAGGCCACACAATGCTACCTGGAGACCCAACACTAATTAAATGCAAACACAGGTGAGAAGAGAGAGAGAGAGAGAGAGAGAGAGAGAGAGAGAGAGAGAGAGAGAGAGAGAGAGAGAGAGAGAGAGAGAGAGAGAGAGAGAGAGAGAGAGAGAGAGAGAGGAAAAAAAGAAGGGTTGGTAGATAGGAAGGTAAGGAAGAAGGGAAGGAGTTAAGAGGGTAGATAAAGAAGGGAAACAAGAGAGAAAGGAGGAGAAGGGGAAACTGAGGAAGGAAATTGAGTGGATAGAGAGAGAAAGAAGGAAAATAGAGATATATGTAGGAAGGGAGAGAAGGAAAGAGAGAGAGAGAGAGAGAGAGAGAGAGAGAGAGAGAGAGAGAGAGAGAGAGAGAGAGATAACTGAATAAAGGAAGGAGGAAGGAACCACTGATAAATAAAGAAAAGAAGAATAGGAAGAAGAAGAAAAAGAAAATGTTAATAGATAGAAAGAGAGAAGAAAAAATAATAATTAAGTAAATATAAATAAAGAAAGAGAATTAGAGCAAGAAAAAGGAAGATGTTATTAATTATTTGCGTGTGTTTGAAAAAAAGTTAATTGCGTGCGAGAGAGAGAGAGAGAGAGAGAGAGAGAGAGAGAGAGAGAGAGGAGAGAAGAGAAAGGAGAGACAAAAAAAAACAAAGAAGAGAAGACATAAGAAAGACAAGATGATAAAAAGGAAGAATAAGAAGAAAATAGAGAAAAATAAAGAGAAAAAGTGAAAGAAAGACGTTTATTTATGTATTAAGTAATTAAGAGAGAGAGAGAGAGAGAGAGAGAGAGAGAGAGAGAGAGAGAGAGAGAGAGAATGCAGGGATCCGACAGTAAGGAAAAGTCTACATAAGCCGAAGGAAACACACACACACACACACACACACACACGCACACACACACACACACACTG
>JAPQNM010000034.1:1523766-1528766 GCA_029783475.1 Metacarcinus magister
AATAGAAAAGGAGTGAGAGAAATATAGATAGATAGATAGAGAAAGAGAAAGAGAAAGAGAAAGAGAGAGAGAGAGAGAGAGAGAGAGAGAGAGAGAGAGAGAGAGAGAGAGAGAGAGAGAGAGAGAGAGAGGAGGGGGTGCAACATTCCAGAAAGGAGAAGCAGGAGGGAGAATAACACAAAAATGATAACAAACTTTAAAGGTGAAAGAGTTAGTTGCCTTCTGCTTCTTTTTGGCTTCAAGGCAAGTTAATGTTTCCAGCTGGAGGGGTTCTGCGCCCCCGCCCGCCCCCCCAACCCCGCACGCCCATTCGCCCCCCTTTTGGTCTCATTTACGTCACGCGGGTAAAGGGAAACTTGAGAAGGAAATTTTCGTTTTTAAGAGATGATGATTTTTAATGTAAGTTGAAAATGTTACGTCAAAATAATTTCCCGTTTTTAGTTTGTTTTTCTTAATACGAAATAAAATATTATAAAAACACTTTAGATAAATTAGAAAACAGTTATAATAATTTTAGATACCATAGAAAATATTAATAAAGAAAGAAATCAAGAAAAATATTAAATAAGTGAATAATTTTTGTACGTGTAATTTTGGTTATTTTCATAGATTCTTATTTTCCTTTGTTAATTGGTAATAATATGTTTTTTAAAATTTATTTGAATAATTTTGAATATACTAAATGCATTATCTCCCTTTAATCTTATATAACTTTAATACAAAAAGAAAATGTTACATCAAAATAATTTCTCATTTTTAGTTTATTTTCCTTAATAAGAAACAAAACATTTGGTATGGAAAGAAGAAGAGGAAACAGAAAATAGAATATAAGGAATAGGAACACAAAAAACTAACGCAATAGGCAACACAGGAATTGGCATCCAAATGGAACACAATGCATAGAAAACGGTGAACTGACCTCACCAAACACATACAAACATAAACAAACAAACTAAAAACAACATACTCGTGAATAAACAAAAGAAAGTTTACACATGAGGGTCATTTCAGCATGTGTGTGTGTGTGTGTGTGTGTGTGTGTGTTACAATTGTCTATTTTTACCACTGAATGATGGTTGAAAGGTCTCGGTCTCTCTCTCTCTTACACACAATAAAACCACTTTCCTCTCCTCAAACACACACACACACACATCTGTAACAAGGTAAAACGAAAAACAAACAGGAACTGAATAAAAGAAAATAAAAACAGTGAAAGGTTATAAAATCAGGCGTAGAATTGTGTTGTAAAATGCACACTGATTAATGTAAACAGGGGGAGAGAGAGAGAGAGAGAGAGAGAGAGAGAGAGAGAGAGAGAGAGAGAGAGAGAGAGAGAGAGAGAGAGAGAGAGAGAGAGAGAGAGAGAGAGAGAGAGAGAGAGTAAAAAGTGAGAGAGCAGAAAATAGGATGTGATTGGATAAATTGAGGGTAAAAGAGTGAGAGAAAAGTAAAGAGAGAGAGAGAGAGACAGAGATAGGATGTGAAAGGAAGAAAAAATCGAGTACAGGAAAAAAAATTGCATACGTTTCTATCTCTCACTCTGACTCTCTCTCTCTCTCCCCCCAGCACCTGCACAAACAGCTCCCTTCAGCCTACTCTGCCGCTACGCTTCACAGGACAGAGATAAGAATCCTCTATGAATATTCAATTTCATTTTCTTGGCTGTAGTGCAGAAATAATGGTCTTCATCAAGCTACTTAATTAGGACACTACCTGGGACATATTCAGCCGCCCAGGTAACTAAGCCTACCCCTTACCCCTTTACCTATCCCCTTACCTCCCTACCCTTACCTCTTCCTCCTACTCCTACACCTGTCCCCTTTACCCCTCTTCACCCCTCTTCCCCCTATCCTTCCCTTACCCCTTTCTCTCACTCCCACTTGTCCCCTATTCTCCCCTTATCCCTTCCTCCTATTCCTACCTGTCCCCTTTACCCCTCTTCCTCCTATCCCTACTGACTCCCTCTCCCTCCCTCTGTCGTTACCTCCCTTACTTACTTCCTACTTCCGCCACCTTCACAACCTCACCTCACCTCACTTGCCTGCCTGCATGCACTCCCGACCACCTGATCAGAGCTAATGATTAATAGGGGTTGTTTGTCGTGGTAGTTTGGTAGTTAGGTGGTGGTGGTGGTATTGGTCTTATTATTATTATTATTAGTAATGATGGTGATGATGATAATAATAATAATAATAATAAAAATTTGAGTATCGACGCTATAATGAAGACAAACTGAGATTTATGGAAGAAAAAAAAAGAGGTTATAACAGGATATTAAACATGATGGAGACAATATTATGATAATGGAGGAGGAGGAGGAGGAGGAGGAAAGAGAGAGATAAGAGAAAAAAGATTGAGGAGGAGAAGAAGTAGTAAAAGAAGAAGAAAGAGAAAGATAAAGAAGAGGAGGAGGACAAGGACACAGATGAAATTAAATAAAAGAAATACGATGCAAGACAAAGGAGAGGAAGAAGAGGAGGAGGAAGAAGAATAAATAAAGATTAGGAGAATGATAGAAAATGGATGAGGAAGAGAAAGATATCAATACAGAAGAGGTGAATGAGGAAGAACTGAATAAGAAAGAGGAGAAAGATAGAAGAAGAGGAGGAGGAGGAAGAGGAGGAGGAAGAGGAGAAGAAGAGAAGGAGGTGGGATATAAGAAAGAATAGGAGGATAAGGAAGAAAATAAAAATGGAAAAGAAGAGAAAAGGATAAAAAAAGACTAGAAAAATCATAAGAAAAAAGAGGAGCATAAAAATATATATAAAAAGGAAAACAAGGAGGAGGAGGATAAGGAAGAGGAAGAGGAGGAGTATAAGGAAGACAATAGCTATTACCCTTACCTTGCCGGGGAGACGAAGGTGAGACGAGGACCCACCAGATAAGGAGGAAGAGGAGGAGGCGAACAGATGATAAGTCTTGCATCCTTACACTTAACTTATACTCTTCCTTCCTTCCTCTCTCTCTTAAGTCCTTCGTAGGAGTGAGTGTTGCTTTCTTCACTCCATTGGGCTTGTGTTTTCCCTTCCTCCTTCACGCCCACTCATTCCAAAGGGCGCCCGTCTCTCTTGATTAGCTGTGGTCTTGCCTTTGAAGTCTCGAGGCCAGGGGTGATCTGTTAGCGTTAAGGTAAATAAGTTAGGTGAGCCAACCCTGAAACTCTTCCATTTTCTTCCTCCGGTTCAATACGTCTCTCCTCCCTCGCCCTCTCCCTCTCTCTCCTACCCTATCCCACTCTCCATCTTCTCTCTCTCTCTTTTTTTTTTTATACTTAATTTTAAGGTGGATGCTGGAAAGGGCAATAGGTCAGTGGTTCCTTTCTTTTTTATTTTTCATTTTCTCGTTTTCTGTATCCAGTTTTCTTTTCTTTTTTACTAATTATGGGAAAGTTAATATTTTTCGTTTTAAAGGGGCGGAAAAAAATAGATTGTTTTGGGTCAGCTTGATGGAGTTAAGTTAAGGATGAAGTTTGCGTTTGAATCCTTTTTTTTTTTTTTATATCAGACTGGATAGTATATAAACAAAGGCATTTATCTATTTATTTATTCAATTTACCAATCTATCAATCAATCAATGTACTACGTATGTATGTATCTATTAATTAACTTATCTATTTATATACCAATTCATTTATGTATCTATTAATAAACTAATATACCTATCTATCTACCAATCTTATTAGCAAGAAACCAAAATATCTATCTATATATACATTAATTAATATCTTCATCTATTCATCTATATTTTCCATCTCTATATCTATCTATCAGTTAATCAATGTATAAATCTATCCTTCCATTTATCTATCAATCAGGTAATGAGGTCAGGTGGAAGGTCAGGTAGAAGGGGAGGTGGAATGGAAGGAGTGTCTATTATAATGTGGGAGAGGTAGACCAACTCTGCTTTCTGGAATCTGTTGTGGAAATCATAGTTTGTGTTTCGAGACTAAACCTGAAGTGATACAATAAGGTGAGAGTCTGTCCCTTCCTCCCATGAGACGCTGAGGGAAAGAGGTAAGGATGTGAGGGAAGGTATGTGTATGTATGAGAATGTATGTGTATGTGTGTATGAGAATGTATGCTTGTGTATGTGTGTGATGGGAGTGTATGTGTATGTATGTGAAAAAATCGACAAATTGACATACAAAATTGAAGACAATATATTTTTGTCTTCCTTGGTGGTGGTTCTCAATCAAGACAAGAAAATAATAATAATACTATGTTTTTTGGCTTCACTTATAAATGAATGACAAAGGAAGCAACAGAGTCTTTCTTGGCTTCATCCATCTCTCTTAAAGGATCAATTGGCTTTAATTAATTAAGTTTATATATAATAATAATAATAATAATAATAAAACCCCAAACCAAACCTGATGAGAAGAATAAAGCAAAAAAATAAAAGATAAAGAAAAAAAAAAAGTATGTGTATATATTTTGACTTATTAAATAAAACCTTTGCAAACTAGTGACATAATTATACAATGCATATTCATTCATATTCTCTCTCTCTCTCTCTCTCTCTCTCAGACACGGCGGACAAAGAGGACAAGACACTCGTATAGAAATTCTGACAAACTTTCCTTGTGCTACACCTCTCTTCCCTTCCCCTTGCATTCCTTTGTGTTCCCCTCCTTCCCCTCTTCTTCATCTCACGCACACGCACACACAAGCATAAACACACACACACACACACGCATACACACACACACAAGCCTGCACCCATACAAGCAAAGCGAGTTACAGCACACACACACACACACAGACAGACAGGTACAAAAACATACATACATACATGATGACAGAGAGCAGGATAGACATAGGTACGTACACACACACACACATCATATCAACACAGTTTTTTACGGCAATGAAATAAAGAGAGAAAAAAAAGAAAAAAAAATTCACATCCATTGTTTACTCCTTACTTGTTGTTGTTGTTTGTTTGTTTGTTTACATGCAACGCGACACTACATTACGACCGTGAAATTGCTTTTGTTGACT
>JAPQNM010000034.1:1536266-1543766 GCA_029783475.1 Metacarcinus magister
AATTAAACTGTAAAACTGACATTATGAATATTTGTCCTATGACTAATAATTACGCAGTAAAATGAAACTATATATTTATATAAAAACATGACATTCCTCCTCATTTTCTCGAAAGCTATTAGAGATATTGGAAATATCATTGCAGCATCTGATAGACCTGATTAAAATCTACTACTGTCATTATGAATATTTTCACTGGTACTAATAAATACTGAATTTTACTTTTTTTAAAATTACTTTTTTCCTCGTTTTCTCGAAAGCTATTAGAGATATTGGAAATATCATTGCATCATCTGATACACCTAATTCAACTGTACAACTGATATTATGAATATTTGTTCTATGACTAATAATTACGCAGTAAAATAAAACCGTATTTTTATATAAAAACATGATTTTCCTCGTCATTTTCTCGAAAGCTATTAGAGATATTGGAAATATAATTGCAGCATCTGATAGACCTAATTAAACTGTACAACTGATATTATGAATATTTGTTCTATGACTAATAATTACGCGGTAAAATGAAACTTAATATTTATTTAAAAACATGACTTTCCTCCTCATTTTGTCGAAAGCTATTAGAGATATTGAAAATATCATTGCAACAGCTGATACAACTAATTAAACTCTACAACTGATATTATGAATATTTTTTCTATGACTAATAATTACGCAGTAAAATGAAACTTAATATTTATTTACAAACATGACTTTCCTCCTCATTTTCTCGAAAGCTGTTAGAGATATTGGCAATATCATTGCAGCATCTGATACACCTAATTAAACTCTACAACTGATATTATGAATATTTTTTCTATGACTAATAATTACGATGTAAAATGAAACTTAATATTTATTTAAAAACATGAATTTCCTCCTCATTTTCCCGAAAGCTATTAGAGATATTGGAAATATCATTGCAGCATCTGATACACCTAATTAAACTGTACAACTGCCATTATGAATATTTGTTCTATGACTAACAATTACGCAGTAAAATTAAACTTAATATTTATTTAAAAACATGACTTTCCTCCTCATTTTCTCGAAAGCTATTAGAGATATTGGAAATATCATTGCAGCATCTGATACAACTAATTAAACTGTACAACTGTGATTATGAATATTTGTTCTATGACTAATAATTACGCAGTAAAATGAAACTATATATTTATATAAAAACATGACATTCCTCCTCATTTTCTCGAAAGCTATTAGAGATATTGGAAATATCATTGCAACATCTGATAGACCTGATTAAAATCTACTACTGTCATTATGAATATTTTCACTAGTACTAATAAATACTGAATTTTACTTTTTTTAAAAATACTTTTTTCCTCGTTTTCTCGAAAGCTATTAGAGATATTGGAAATATCATTGCATCATCTGATACACCTAATTCAACTGTACAACTGATATTATGAATATTTGTTCTATGACTAATAATTACGCAGTAAAATAAAACCGTATTTTTATATAAAAACATGATTTTCCTCGTCATTTTCTCGAAAGCTATTAGAGATATTGGAAATATAATTGCAGCATCTGATAGACCTAATTAAACTGTACAACTGATATTATGAATATTTGTTCTATGACTAATAATTACGCGGTAAAATGAAACTTAATATTTATTTAAAAACATGACTTTCCTCCTCATTTTGTCGAAAGCTATTAGAGATATTGGAAATATCATTGCAACAGCTGATACAACTAATTAAATTCTACAACTGAGATTATGAATATTTTTTCTATGACTAATAATTACGCAGTAAAATGAGACTTAATATTTATTTAAAAACATGAATTTCCTCCTCATTTTCCCGAAAGCTATTAGAGATATTGGAAATATCATTGCAGCATCTGATACACCTAATTAAACTGTACAACTGTCATTATGAATATTTGTTCTATGACTAACAATTACGCAGTAAAATTAAACTTAATATTTATTTAAAAACATGACTTTCCTCCTCATTTTCTCGAAAGCTATTAAGAGATATTGGAAATATCATTGCAGCATCTGATACAACTAATTAAACTGTACAACTGTGATTATGAATATTTGTTCTATGACTAATAATTACGCAGTAAAATGAAACTTAATATTTATATAAAAACATGACTTTCCTACTCATTTTCCCGAAAGCTATTAGGGATATTGGAAATATGATTGCAGCATCTGATACAACTAATTAAACTGTACAACTCTCATTATGAATATTTGTTCTATGATTAATTATTACGCAGTAAAATGAAACTTAAT
The DNA here is from genome assembly GCA_029783475.1 of Metacarcinus magister. NCBI lineage: Eukaryota > Metazoa > Arthropoda > Malacostraca > Decapoda > Cancridae > Metacarcinus > Metacarcinus magister. Next base: position 1,538,539 of record JAPQNM010000034.1, read on the forward strand.
ATTTATTTAAAAACATGAATTTCCTCCTCATTTTCTCGAAAGCTATTAGAGATATTGGAAATATCACTGCAGCATCTGATAGACCTAATTAAACTGTAAATTTGAAATTATGAATATTTGTTCTATGACTAATAATTACGCAGTAAAATTAAACTTTATATTTATATAAAAACATGAATTTCCTCCTAAATTTCTCGAAAGCTATTAAGAGATATTGGAAATATCATTACAGCATCTGATACACCTAATTAAACTGTACAACTGTCATTATGAATATTTGTTCTATGACTAATAATTACTCAGTAAAATGAAACTTAATATTTCTATATAAACATAACTTTTCTCCTCATTTTCTCGAAAGCTATTAGAGATATTGGAAATATAATTCCAGCATCTGATAGACCTAATTAAACTGTACAACTGATATCATGAATATTTGTTCTATGACTAATAATTACGCAGTAAAATGAAACTTAATATTTATATAAAAACATGAATTTCCTCCTCATTTTCTCGAAAGCTATTAGAGATATTGGAAATATCATTGCAGCATCTGATACACCTAATTAAACTGTACAACTCTCATAATGAATATTTGTTCTATGACTAATAATTACGCAGTAAAATGAAACTTAATATTTATATAAAAACATGATTTTCCTCGTCATTTTCTCGAAAGCTATTAGAGATATTGGAAAAATAATTGCAGCATCTGATAGACTTAATTAAATTGTACAACTGATATTATGAATATTTGTTCTATGACTAATAATTACGCAGTAAAATGAAACTTAATATTTATTTAAAAACATGACTTTCCTCCTCATTTTCTCGAAAGCTATTAGAGATATTGGAAATATCATTGCAACATCTGATACACCTAATTAAACTGTACAACTGTCATTATGAATATTTGTTCTATGACTAACAATTACGCAGTAAAATTAAACTTAATATTTATTTAAAAACATGACTTTCCTCATTTTCTCGAAAGCTATTAGAGATGTTGGAAATATCATTGCAGCATCTGATACAACTAATTAAACTGTACAACTGTGATTATGAATATTTGTTCTATGACTAATAATTACGCAGTAAAATGAAACTTAATATTTATATAAAAACATGACTTTCCTACTCATTTTCCCGAAAGCTATTAGGGATATTGGAAATATGAATGCAGCATCTGATACACCTAATTAAACTGTACAACTGTCATTATGAATATTTGTTCTATGACTAATAATTACGCAGTAAAATGAAACTTAATATTTATTTAAAAACATGACTTTCCTCCTCATTTTCTCGAAGGCTATTAGAGATATTGGAAATATCATTGCAACAGCTGACACACCTAATTAAACTGTACAACTGATATTATGAATATTTTTTCTATGACTAATAATTACGCAGTAAAATGAAACTTAATATTTATTTAAAAACATGAATTTCCTCCTCATTTTCCCAAAAGCTATTAGAGATATTGGAAATATCTGATACACCTAATTAAACTGTACAACTGTGATTATGAATATTTATTCTATGACTAATAATTACGCAGTAAAATGAAACTTAATATTTATATAAAAACATGACTTTCCTACTCATTTTCCCGAAAGCTATTAGGGATATTGGAAATATGATTGCAGCATCTGATACAACTAATTAAACTGTACAACTCTCATTATGAATATTTGTTCTATGATTAATTATTACGCAGTAAAATGAAACTTAATATTTATTTAAAAACATTAATTTCCTCCTCATTTTCTCGAAAGCTATTAGAGATATTGGAAATATCACTGCAGCATCTGATAGACCTAATTAAACTGTAAAACTGACATTATGAATATTTGTCCTATGACTAATAATTACGCAGTAAAATGGAACTATATATTTATATAAAAACATGACATTCCTCCTCATTTTCTCGAAAGCTATTAGAGATATTGGAAATATCATTGCAGCATCTGATAGACCTGATTAAAATCTACTACTGTCATTATGAATATTTTCACTGGTACTAATAAATACTGAATTTTACTTTTTTTAAAATTACTTTTTCCCTCGTTTTCTCGAAAGCTATTAGAGATATTGGAAATATCATTGCATCATCTGATACACCTAATTCAACTGTACAACTGATATTATGAATATTTGTTCTATGACTAATAATTACGCAGTAAAATAAAACTTTATATTTATATAAAAACATGATTTTCCTCGTCATTTTCTCGAAAGCTATTAGAGATATTGGAAATATAATTGCAGCATCTGATAGACCTAATTAAACTGTACAACTGATATTATGAATATTTGTTCTATGACTAATAATTACGCAGTAAAATGAAACTTAATATTTATTTAAAAACATGACTTTCCTCCTCATTTTGTCGAAAGCTATTAGAGATATTGGAAATATCATTGCAACAGCTGATACAACTAATTAAACTGTACAACTGATATTATGAATATTTTTTCTATGACTAATAATTACGCAGTAAAATGAAACTTAATATTTATTTACAAATCATGACTTTCCTCCTCATTTTCTCGAAAGCTGTTAGAGATATTGGAAATATCATTGCAGCATCTGATACACCTAATTAAACTCTACAACTGATATTATGAATATTTTTTCTATGACTAATAATTACGCAGTAAAATGAAACTTAATATTTATTTAAAAACATGAATTTCCTCCTCATTTTCCCGAAAGCTATTAGAGATATTGGAAATATCATTGCAGCATCTGATACACCTAATTAAACTGTACAACTGCCATTATGAATATTTGTTCTATGACTAACAATTACGCAGTAAAATTAAACTTAATATTTATTTAAAAACATGACTTTCCTCCTCATTTTCTCGAAAGCTATTAGAGATATTGGAAATATCATTGCAGCATCTGATACAACTAATTAAACTGTACAACTGTGATTATGAATATTTGTTCTATGACTAATAATTACGCAGTAAAATGAAACTATATATTTATATAAAAACATGACATTCCTCCTCATTTTCTCGAAAGCTATTAGAGATATTGGAAATATCATTGCAGCATCTGATAGACCTGATTAAAATCTACTACTGTCATTATGAATATTTTCACTAGTACTAATAAATACTGAATTTTACTTTTTTTAAAAATAATTTTTTCCTCGTTTTCTCGAAAGCTATTAGAGATATTGGAAATATCATTGCATCATCTGATACACCTAATTCAACTGTACAACTGATATTATGAATATTTGTTCTATGACTAATAATTACGCAGTAAAATAAAACCGTATTTTTATATAAAAACATGGTTTTCCTCGTCATTTTCTCGAAAGCTATTAGAGATATTGGAAATATAATTGCAGCATCTGATAGACCTACTTAAACTGTACAACTGATATTATGAATATTTGTTCTATGACTAATAATTACGCGGTAAAATGAAACTTAATATTTATTTAAAAACATGACTTTCCTCCTCATTTTGTCGAAAGCTATTAGAGATATTGGAAATATCATTGCAACAGCTGATACAACTAATTAAATTCTACAACTGATATGAATATTTTTTCTATGACTAATAATTACGCAGTAAAATGAAACTTAATATTTATTTAAAAACATGAATTTCCTCATCATTTTCCCGAAAGCTATTAGAGATATTGGAAATATCATTGCAGCATCTGATACACCTAATTAAACTGTACAACTGTCATTATGAATATTTGTTCTATGACTAACAATTACGCAGTAAAATTAAACTTAATATTTATTTACAAACATGACTTTCCTCCTCATTTTCTCGAAAGCTATTAGAGATATTGGAAATATCATTGCAGCATCTGATACAACTAATTAAACTGTACAACTGTGATTATGAATATTTGTTCTATGACTAATAATTACGCAGTAAAATGAAACTTAATATTTATATAAAAACATGACTTTCCTACTCATTTTCCCGAAAGCTATTAGGGATATTGGAAATATGATTGCAGCATCTGATACAACTAATTAAACTGTACAACTCTCATTATGAATATTTGTTCTATGATTAATTATTACGCAGTAAAATGAAACTTAATATTTATTTAAAAACATGAATTTCCTCCTCATTTTCTCGAAAGCTATTAGAGATATTGGAAATATCACTGCAGCATCTGATAGACCTAATTAAACTGTAAAACTGAAATTATGAATATTTGTTCTATGACTAATAATTACGCAGTAAAATTAAACTTTATATTTATATAAAAACATGACTTTCCTCCTAAATTTCTCGAAAGCTATTAGAGATATTGGAAATATCATTACAGCATCTGATACACCTAATTAAACTGTACAACTGTCATTATGAATATTTGTTCTATGACTAATAATTAATCAGTAAAATGAAACTTAATATTTCTATATAAACATAACTTTTCTCCTCATTTTCTCGAAAGCTATTAGAAATATTGGAAATATAATTGCAGCATCTGATAGACCTAATTAAACTGTACAATTGATATTATGAATATTTGTTCTATGACTAATAATTACGCAGTAAAATGAAACTTAATATTTATATAAAAACATGACTTTCCTCCTCATTTTCTCGAAAGCTATTAGAGATATTGGAAATATCATTGCAGCATCTGATACAACTAATTAAACTGTACAACTCTCATTATGAATATTTGTTCTATGACTAATAATTACGCAGTAAAATGAAACTTAATATTTATATAAAAACATGATTTTCCTCCTCATTTTCTCGAAAGCTATTAGGGATATTGGAAATATCACTGCAGCATCTGATATACCTAATTAAACTGTAAAACTGACATTATGAATATTTGTTCTATGACTAATAATTACGCAGTAAAATGAAACTATATATTTATATAAAAACATGACATTCCTCCTCATTTTCTCGAAAGCTATTAGAGATATTGGAAATATCATTGCAGCAGCTGATAGATCTAATTAAAATCTACTACTGTCATTATGAATATTTTCACTAGTACTAATAAATACTGAATTTTACTTTTTTTAAAATTACTTTCTTCCTCGTTTTCTCGAAAGCTATTAGAGATATTGGAAATATTATTGCATCATCTGATACACCTAATTCAACTGTACAACTGATATTATGAATATTTGTTCTATGACTAATAATTACGTAGTAAAATAAAACCGTATTTTTATATAAAAACATGATTTTCCTCGTCATTTTCTCG
>JAPQNM010000034.1:1546266-1548766 GCA_029783475.1 Metacarcinus magister
CTACTAATAATAATAACAATGATAATAATACTGATACTAATACTGCTACTACTAACAACAACAATAATAATAATAATAATAATAATAATGATAATCTATCTATCTATATACTAGGTTCTCAGAGAAGAGAAATAAAATAATAAATGATGATAATATTTGAGATAATAATTACAATGATAATGACTAATAATATTAATAATAACACGAAGAAAACCAGGCATATGTGTGTGTGTGTGTAGGTGGAAGGAGACGCCTCAAGAGGAGACTGAGGACACGCACGCAATATTATACACCTGGCAACGACCTCTTAATTAATGCTATTTAATTCATACCTTCCGTGATGCTCTTACCTGTCCTGATGATGTAACGAGTCAACATAAAATAAATAAATAAATAAAAATAATAAAAAATCATATTCCCAAAAGGTCGAGTCATATATATTTTTCTCTTTTTTCTTTCGTTGACTATTGAAATTTCGACGTAATCTGAGTCTTTGTATAACATTTCATTGGACATGTGATGAATAGAGCTTAACGTGTCCATTAACCCACAATTGTTCTCCTGTCCTCCTACCCCCCCCCTCCTACCACCTAATACACGCCAAAAGCAATAATTCGACTAATACAAAAGCTATTTCACAACTCACAACGATATTCTCTATCTCTCTCTCTCTCTCTCACTTTCTGCCTCGTATTCTCTCCCTCCAATCATCTATTTTCTGCGTCACATCCGTTTTCTATGATGTATCGCCGCTTCATCCTCGCGGCATAACTACGACAGATGCATTGCCTGTCTGCCTTCCCTTCTCGCGGCCTCAACACAAAATATTCGATAATCCTGCCTGCTGTGAATGACCTTTCTCTCTCTCTCTCTCTCTCTCTGTGTTTCTCTCTCTGACACTTTCTAATCCTTGTATCTACTAATTCAGCCACCAATATGTACATACAGATAGAGAAACACCCCCTCCCCCACACACACACGCACATTCACCCACTTAAGCATGCTATTCACGCCTGCGATTGCTCCGTTTCCCCGCCGTGCGCCAACCATTCAAGCAAAACAAACAAGCTTTCAAAACACCGATTATTCTCATTTGCTTTAGTCACGCAAGGATTTTCATCAACCATTCACCGTTTTCTTTGCCACTCTCTCATCCATGTTTTATTAAAGGGGGGGAAGGGGGGGCCACTGTTTTTTTTTATATTTTTTTTTATCTACTTAGCTGCTGTTTGCTGTTTGATTTATTGCATTTTTTGTTGGTGTGTGTGTGTGTGTGTGTTGATTTTCCTCTTCTGTTTCTTTCTTTATTTCGTTTATATGTTATTTCTTTGCTTTATCTGTTTCTATTTTCCTATTTCTTCTTTATTGACGATGTTTTCTTTTCTCTTCTTTCTTCTTATTAGTATTTGCTATTTATCACATTTTACATTCTTGTCTATTTTCATTCACTCTCTCTACGTTTCCTTCTCCTTTTTTTTTCTTTCTTTCTCTCAAATATTTAGATCCTTCCCAATACTTTAGTCAACTCTTCCTCCTTCTCCTCCTCTTCCTCTTCCTTCTACACTTCCTCTCCGTCCTTCCACGTCCTTCCAATACCCTTGCTTTTTCTTCCTCTTGAATGCCTCTTACGATGAGTCTTTTTTTGTCTCCTCCTCTTCTTCCTCTCGTGAATTCCTATTTAATTCTCCTCCTCCACCATGACATTCTCCTTTCCTCCTCCTCCTCCTCCTCTTCACTGTACCCTAGACCTTTGCAAGAGTGTGGTGAAGGTATTTGAAGGCAGTGTGTAGGGTGGGTGGGGAGGAGCCTTCATCCTTTCCTATCTTTCCTTCACACAAGTAATCATTATATATCTGCATTAACCGCTCTACTTACTTTCCTATGTTGCGAGCTTCCTATACTTATAATGAATGCAAGTCGATTTTTTTTAATAAACTTTTTTTGCCACTTAATTTAAGCAATAGGTATTTTTTTTTTATAAACTCTCGTGTGGAAGATAAAAAGCCGTGAGTTTATCTATCCAGCGACTCGTGGCAGCGTGGCATCTACTAGCTATGACGTCATCAACTAGTGTTTGGGAGACTCAAGCTGGTGAGGTTTGTATAAGGGAAGACCTTTGAAGAGTATAAGTTATTGCTCATAGTTGTTATCTGTAAGTAGACACACGGGTAGAGGCACACCAGAGTAATCATATAAATTAGCCAATGTAATTTTCGTCAATGCAATATATATGCAACTAAAGTGTATGAAGTTTGCATCAAATTTCTAAGTATGAGTCTAAATAATGAGGTATTAGTGTAGCCAGCATAGCATAGCCTAGTTTAGCCTGGCTTTACGAGGCTGTATCAGGGTTCACGTGACAGGTATAACAATATAATCTTGTAATACATGATCCAAACATTGATATGATTACCTGAAAAACGCTGGACACAGTTTGGCTTTGAAATAACAATGTACTGTAACAACATTGAGTTTTATGTCATGTACACAACGGCAATAA
>JAPQNM010000034.1:1553766-1563766 GCA_029783475.1 Metacarcinus magister
TACTGCAACACAAACACCTGCTTCAAGTTCATTACACACCTGGGATTGAAAGTGTTGCTAATTACACACCAACAACATCTATCTTTTCCTTCAACACCTTTAAACTCTTTCTAAAACCTTAATAACAAAAATATAATACTAAACCATGAAATTTAATGTGAAAAAGACAACAAGTGTAGTTAACCAAATGTAAGGTTTTAAAATCGATCTGTGTCTACCTTTAACACACACACACACACACAAACAAACACCAAAAAAACACAGATACGAACACAAACACACATCAAAAACAAGAAAAAGTAAAAACACAAAACACACCTAAACATAAACAATCAATCTTCAACATCTATCAATTCCTTCAGACTCCTTGTAGTATTTTCTTTACAATATTACCTTTCCCTTACCTTCACAATATTACCTTTACATCATTACCACTACCATATTACCTTCACACAATTATCTTTCCCTTACCTTCCTAACCCAACACTACATTCACCTCACAGCAACAGGAGGTCAAGTTTAATCATCACCAGAGTCTCCTTGCAAGACCTACCACATAATGAAGACAATAACCTAACCTAACCTAACCCAACATGACAGAACCTAACCTAACCTAACCCAACATGACGGAAGGAAAGCAAAGGAACGGTCTAATTACCTGCCTGACATCCTTTGTGATATGAGAGAGAGAGAGAGAGAGAGAGAGAGAGAGAGAGAGAGAGAGAGAGAGAGAGAGAGAGAGAGATAATAATAATTGCATCTAAAGAATGTTTACTTACTTATTAAACCTTTGGTGTGTTCATTGATGTTTAAATAAAAGAGAGAAAGAGAAAAAAAAGCAATAAGACAAATAGACAGAGAGAAAGACACCGCCACACCAACACAGAATAAAATGACAAATAAATAAGACAAAGAAAATAAAAAACCAAGACAATAAAGAAAGATAATTAAAGAAGGCGAGAAAGACAAACAAAGGTAAAGAAAATAAAGAGAGAGGGAGAGAGAGAGTAACCCTGAGAGACGCCATGAAACTAAGATGAATTGATAAAGAAAGGGAGAGGGAAGATAAACGAGAGAGAGAGAGAGAGAGAGAGAGAGAGAGAGAGAGAGAGAGAGAGAGAGAGAGAGAGTAAATAAAACTAGATAGGAATAAAAACACAATGCAGAAAGATATAGATAGAGAAGAAGAACTAGTGATAAAAATGGGAAGTAAAGAAAAATGTAATAAAAAAAATAATAGAAACGTGAGATATGGTGGTTAAAAAAAGTAGAAAATTGATGGATTAAGAAAAAAAGAAAAAGAAAAATAGAGAAAGATACAGAAAAAAAAAAAAAACAACGAATAGACCCAGGAAAAAGAAAGTGAAACAACGAAAAGAAAGAAAGAAAGAACAACAAAAGAACTATCTCTATACAAACTATACATGACTTGTAATACAGAAGAGAGAGAGAGAGAGAGAGAGAGAGAGAGAGAGAGAGAGAGAGAGAGAGAGAGAGAGAGAGAGAGAGAGAGAGAGAGAGAGGCGATGAAGGGAAGAAAATCTCATAACACGCCCCAAGAGAGAAAGAGAAAAAAGAAAGAGAGTTAGATCAATCTCAACTTGACCTTCACTTTATCTTTATTTTTCTTTAATTCGTGTGAGGAACAAAACATCATCACCACCATCACCACCACCACCACCACCATCATCATCATCATCATCATCATCTTTAAGGGTTATGCAAGATGTGTCGTGGGAGTTGAGTTGCAGGAAATGTGGATGAAATGGTTGAATATGTGGATGAAATGGATGTGGTGGAATCGTCTCGCCTTGGTAATATTTCATGAGAATATAAATACGTGGGTGTGTGTGTGTGTGTGTGTGTGTGTGTGTGTGGAAAAAAAGATATAAATTGAGTCTATTCAAGTGCAAGAAAACAAACAAATAAATAAAAAAATAAATAAATAAAAAAGTATATTTCCTTTCGATACAGTTTTATATTTCCGAAAAAAAAAAAAAAAAAAAAAAAAAGGGGGAAGGAATGATATATATATTTTGAGATCGTAAAAAGAGAAAAACGAGATAATATTTGAGTCTTTGGGTCCAATTTGTAGATATATTTTCAACGTGGAATTTTCTGGGTTACAAAAACAAACAATGTGGGAAGATAAACTATACATGATGCGAATTACGTTATGTCTATGTAATATTTATGTAATTTACTGCAAGATTACAGAAAATAAAAATAAATTATGTTAGTGAATTTATTAACTATATTTTTTCTCTCTCCTGAGGCTACAAAGAGGACAGGTAAATCATTCTCTCACCTTTACCAAACATATTATTGGATTAGATGATGAAGTTTTATGAATATTCTTCAGAAACAAGATTATTTATTTATTTATTGATCAATTGTTGTGTTTATGTTTCGTTAATGTGTTTTTCTTTTGTTTTGTTTGAGGTGAAGTGTTGTAATGATTAGTTCTTAAGGTAATTATTGTATTGTTATTGGTTAAGTAATTGTTAAAAAAGTTATTATATTGAATTGTCTTATTTTTAGTATTTTCTTTGTGATTCACTGTGTCTCTTAGTAAAATATGATTGTTATTATTATTATTATTATTATTATCATTACTTCTTAGGACTTAACTCTTTCAATAGAAAATTAACACATAATATTAACTAGAAACACATTATTTTTCCTTGTGTAAGCAGGACAAGAGTAAATCCTCGCATTAATATTATCTTATCGAGTGGTAATTAGCGTCAAAGGAATCGAGTAAGAGGATTGAGATTGAGAGAGAGAGAGAGAGAGAGAGAGAGAGAGAGAGAGAGAGAGAGAGAGAGAGAGAGAGAGAGAGAGAGAGAGAGAGAGAGAGAGAGAGAGTTGCAATTAGAACACACTCATTGATAAGTGTGATTCTTTGCAACACTTTATAATAATAATAATAATAATAATAATAAAATATACTTCATCTCATCTTCAATCACTTAATGAAATTCAGTTCAAACTTAAATAAAACTGATACTTAATACTATCAACTTTTTTTTAATTAACGTATATTTTTCTTTGACTTTTATCTGAGGTGGTTAATAAAGGAATTTTGTCGTTATTCTTTAGGTTCTGAACTTCAATAGAATGAGATAAAAACGAATTAAAATGAAGAAAAGTATAATTTTTGTTATCTAATTCTTGCTGCGTGGATATCTCTCTCTTATCTATATATTAATCTATCTATTCAACTATCTATTTTTCAGTTTCTCTATTAACCTATTCATCTAATTTATCATATATATACATTTACTAATCTCTTATTTTTCTTTCTCCTTTAAACATTTTTTCATTATTATTATCTTCTGTGTATTTATATTTCGTCTTCTTCCCTTCAGTATATCTAAAACCTCTCTCTCTCTCTCTCTCTCATAGCTCATACTGGCACCTAAATCACACCCTGTAACCACCTCGCTCTGTGCACAATAACTAACAAGTGCCATTAATACTAAAACATTACAACACATTACTCCCGCTCACACCCTGAACATGAAGCCACGACTATATGGATTAATGTAAGGCTCCTGTTGTTTTTATTTATTTATTTTATTATTATTATTTCTTTTTTTATTCTCTGCTATGAAAGTGTTGTATCTTAATTGAGTGTATTTCTTATTTTTATTTATTATTCTTTGCTATGAAAGTGTTGTATGTTAATTGAGTGTATTGTTTATTTTTATTTTATTATTATTCTTTGCTATGAAATGGTTGTATCTTATTTTGATGTCTTTTTTTCCCTTTCATTTCCTGTTATGAAATTATTATTATTATTATTGCATCTTATTTTTGATGTATTATTTATCTTTTTTCTTGAGTTTTTTTTATATATATTTTTTATTTATATTGTGTTTTTTCCTCCTTCAGTTTGTTGTTTATGGAGTCAAATGGATTACGTGAGTGGTTGGTGATTAGAGTAAGTGTGTTGTTAGGTTAAAGTTTACACATCCATTACTATTACCATTAAGATCCATTACATACATACATACAAACATACACACCTAACCTAACATACCAATCTAACCTAACCTAATCTAACATACCCAATACAATCTAACCTAACCTAGCATAATCTAATCTAGCCTAACGTAACGTAATCTAACTTACTAATTAAGGAAGAGATTAAGCTCCTCTTACAAAAATGAGGTGGAGGAGGAACAAGATATACGAGGGGGAAGTATGAGAAATGTTGTCTGGCCTGGGAGAGGGTGAGGAAGGGTGAGTGAGAGGAAGGAAGGGGAAGGAAGGGGAGTGAGGTGAAGGAAGGGGAAGGAAGGGGGAGTGAGGGGAAGGAAGGGAGAGGGGAATGCATGAAAATAGTGACGTAGGACACCATGAGACACAATATTGGTAGCAAGAGTGAAAAATTGGCCCAAGTGAAGGAGAACCGATATGCAAGGAGTGGAGTGGAGTAATAGAGAGTGGAGTGGGGTGGAGTATTGTGGAGTGGAGTGGGGTGGAGTATTGTGGGGTGGAGTGGAGTGGAGTATTGTGGAGTATAGTAATGTAGAGTAGAGTGGAGTGGAGTGGAAATTACCTACAGGCTACTCACTCCACTATTTCTACTCCACTTCACTCCACTCATAGTTATAATTCCACCCTGATCTTTCTCCCACTTAAATTATCTTATATATATATCCCAGTATTTCAAGGCATTTCATTAATATAATATGTTAATTCCACCCAAATTTGGCTTCATTTCCAATACTTTTCACCTTATTTTTAGTGTGCCATCTTCACCCTAAAACTAATCACCTAACCTAACTACCATATTCAGACTTAATTTCAACTACCAATCACCCTATTTACACCCTAACACCAATAACCTAACCTAACAACCATATTCAGACTTAATTTCAACAACCAATCACCCTATGCACACCCTAACACACTAATACCAGTCCCCCACACACCCTATACCTCACCTCACCCTACGAGTATATACACAGAAAGCAATGAAGGTAACAGTACTAAGTTAATATTATAAGTACGCCTCACCCTAACTTAAATGTGTAGACCGTCACCCTAACCTACACCTTTATTTAACTCCTCTCAACAGATTTCTCATTCAATTTAACTTGGATTCATTTCCGAGATTAATTTGGTTTTGCTTTTCATCCTCGCTTCGTTTCGTTCATAAGATCAAAGGTGCGTTCTTGTTTCCACCTCAAAAATGAATCCAATAAAAGTGAACAGATCTCTCTCTCTCTCTCTCTCTAAAACCAGGTATGAATTTCCTAACGAGATGTTGAGGTGTAAAATATGATGAAGGAAGTTTGCTATTTAAAAGTTGTGTGTGTGTGTGTAAGAGAGAGAGAGAGAGAGAGAGAGAGAGAGAGAGAGAGAGAGAGAGAGAGAGAGAGAGAGAGAGAGAGAGAGAGAGAGAGAGAGAGAGAGAGAGAGGAGTACATGAAAACTGCAAAATATAAAACATTCATATATTCAATCTCTCTCTCTCTCTCTCATTACTTCATGTTTAACCCTTCAGAATTGACAGCAAACAGAAACATTAACATAACTTTGTCAAGTAATAAAACAAATAAAACAAGAATGAAACATAAATACAATGAGATACATAGGGTGAGAGAGAGAGAGAGAGAGAGAGAGAGAGAGAGAGAGAGAGAGAGAGAGAGAGAGAGAGAGAGAGAGAGAGAGAGAAAAAAAAAGTGAAAGTGTTACAACGAAACGATACACAAATACAAACAAACAGTCATACACACACACAAAAAAAAAACAAGATAAAAAAGATATAAAGATAGACAAACAAAATTGATAAAGAACAAAAAGGTGGATAACGAAATAGAGAAAAAAAGAAATACAATACGATGCAAGTGAGGAATAGATAGATAGATGAAGGGAAAGAGACGATAGATAGAATGTATGTATGTATAAATAGAAACAGAAAAAGATAAAGAAAAAGATAGATATAGATAGATAGAAAAATAGATCAATAGATATAGATAAAAATAGATACATGAATAGATAATAATTAGATAAAAATTTTCATCGATAGATAAATAATAAAAACAAAACTTTTTTCCCCACAACCACATTTTTTTCCTGTCAAAATGCTTTCACTCGATTTATTTATTTATTTATTTGTTTATTTGTTTATGAATGTATGCGACGGACACTATTGTAGTTCTCTCTCTCTCTCTCTCTCTCGCAATATTTTCATTATTTAATTGTTGTTTTTTGTCTTTATTCATGTTTTGTGTGTGTGTGTGTGTGTGTGTGTGTTTGCATGTTTCATTGTATTTGTTTAGTTCTGTCTGTCTGCCTGTCTCTCTCTCTCTCTCCTACCCCATCTTTATTTATTTTTCTATCGTTTTATTTTTTTCTTTGTCACCCCCTTCCTGTTTTCCTCCCTCCCTCCCTCTCTCCCTTCCTTCTAATCGGCTTTCCCTTCCCACTCTCTTTATCAGTTCCCTTTTAATTATCCATTCTCCATCACGTCACTATCTCCCTATTTTATTTTCTCTATTTTCTTTATTAATCTCATATTCTTTCTTTTTAATTTTCTTTTTTTCTCTATCCTTCTTGAAAAAAAAATAATAAAAGGGTGACGTTTGTTTGTCTGTGTTCCATATTCTGTCTGAGTATGAGGTTACCAGGAGGAGGAGGAGGAGGAGGAGGAGGAGGAGGAGGAGGAGGAGGAGGAGGGAGCGTTTGTGAGGTACGACAGGATATAAAGTATAAGATCTTAGAAAAGAGAGAGAGAGAGAGAGAGAGAGAGAGAGAGAGAGAGAGAGAGAGAGAGAGAGAGAGAGAGAGAGAGAGAGAGAGAGAGAGAGAGACTATAAATATTGAAAGGTATATATTTTGCATAATGAACTATGAGAGAAGGAAGGAAGGAAGGAAGGAAGGAAGAGAGGCAGAGAAGTAGAGAGAAGGAAGGATGGAGGAAGGAAGAGAAGCAGAGAAGAAAAAAAATGAAGAACGAAGGAAGGAAGACAAGCAGAGGAGAAAAAGAAGAAAGAAAAAACGAAGGAAGGACAAGAGACAGAGAAGAGAGAAAGAAGGAGGAACGAAGGAAGGAAGGAGAAAGAAAAGGAAAAAGAAGAATGGAAGGACGAAGGAGGGAAGAGAGAGAGGAGGTAAGAATAAAGGAGAGAAAAATAAATAGAAGGTGTTATTGAGAGCATTTACGTGAGAGAGAATGAGTCTTTGGGATGAAGTCTGCTCCTGTTAGTGCAAGGTAACGAGAGAGAGAGAGAGAGAGAGAGAGAGAGAGAGAGAGAGAGAGAGAGAGAGAGAGAGAGAGAGAGAGAGAGAGAGAGAGAGAGAGAGAGAGAGCGGAAAAATTCAGATCAGGAGGAGGGAAGGAGGGAAGGAGGGAGGGAGAGAGAGACAAGTATGAATGAGGAGAGTTGAGAGAGAGAGAGAGGAAGAGAGAAAGGAGGGAGGGAGGGAGGGAGAAAGAGAGGAAGAGGTAATGAGAGGGGGGGGCGGAGAAGAATGCATAAACAGGGAAAGTAGACAAGGATAAAGGTACTAAAGAGAGAGAGAGAGAGAGAGAGAGAGAGAGAGAGAGAGAGAGAGAGAGAGAGAGAGAATCATTGAGAGTAGGAGAGGGTGAGAGGAAGGGAGGGAGGGAAGGAGGGAAGTAGGGGAGGTAAGAAGGCGATAAAGGAAGGTAAAGGAGGAGAGACAGAAAGGTGGAGAGAAAGACAATGGGAGTACAAAGAAGTACAAAGGAAGAACATACAGCAACAGTCGTACTGGCCCTAACGAGGCTGTTTGTGTGGCTGCACTACTACTATAACATCTACTTGATACAGACAAAAGGACACCAAAGTGTGTGTTGTAGGTGTGGTGTTTCCTAAGTCTTCAAGGTTGCCAAAACGAGAAGCTCTTAGTGAATCAAAACTGATTAAAACGGATTAAAAGTACTGTTTACATTCCTACATCTATACTTACATTCCAATTCTATTTCACTGTAGCACAAAAGAATGCACGTCTCTTACTCTTTCTTGACTATTCTATACATTTTTGACGTAAACCTCATGATTTCAGCCAAGAAGTGTCAGGGTTGGGAAAACGTATTTTAGTTGGGTTAGGTAAGGTTAAGGTTTTGTTAATATTTCAACACAACTCATGAAAATTGTTACCAAGGTGTTCCCGGTCATGCTGATCACGAATCTGGAATTAGTTTTATCATTACTATAATATTTGGGTTTTTCAATTTTTGGCCCGTAAATTCCACCAGAATTTAGGTCGAAAAAGATTGTTCTCATTTTACTACGTAAATATTAGTCCTACAGGAAATTTGTATAGAAGTAAAGTTATGGAGTTTCATTCTGTGCATCTCATGCTGTCATCAGTTTTCCAATAACTCTAATACTTATGAAGAAAATTTTAATTGTGTGAAAGAAATTAATGCATAATACTTTACACTCCTACATCTATAATTACATTCCAATTATAGTTTACTATAGCTCAATAGAACGGGCGTTTCCTGCTCTTTCTTTTATATTCTATACATTTTTTACGTAAACCCCAAACATTTCGAGTTATTTCAAAATATATGATTTATGTAAAAAAATCTAAGGGTGTACCCTACAAAATTTCATGAAAATTTCCACACCTCCGAATCTCATGAAAATTGGTACAATGATGTTTTCGGTCATGCTGAACACGAATCTGGACTTATTTTCCTGATTACTATAATATCAAACTGTATTTCACCCTTGCTTGCTTAATAACAATAATGAAATAACCATTATTTAACTTTACTGGCTGATGCTGGTCTCATATCACAAAAATACATAGAGATGACCTGCCCTAAATCTACACAATATAACGTATAATATAAATGAGAAGAATGAGGGGAAATGGGAGGAGAATGATGATAATGATGTGAATGAGGGGATGTAATTAGGACTAAGGTGAG
Organism: Metacarcinus magister; assembly: GCA_029783475.1. NCBI lineage: Eukaryota > Metazoa > Arthropoda > Malacostraca > Decapoda > Cancridae > Metacarcinus > Metacarcinus magister. The sequence goes on from JAPQNM010000034.1 coordinate 1,562,690, forward strand.
GTGTGTGTGAGAGTGGACCAACAGTCTCACCTGTCCTAATGACCAAACTCCAAACACACCTACCTTACTTACCTCATTAACCCCCCTTCCCCCCCCTCCTCCTCCTCCTTCACTGATCATCTCCTCCTCCTCCTCCACTGCTGATCTTTACACCATCATCACCACCATCACTACTACAACTTCTCCTCCTCCTTTATTAATCGTTATCGTAAATGTATCTAATCAAGTTATGCGAATGTTTGTATGAAATATCACTGTTTGTATTATGTTACTCGTGGTCTGGCACCGCATGTTATCGCCTAGTAGTAGTAGTAGTAGTAGTAGTAGTAGCAGCAGCACTATTACTACTACTACTACCATCACCACACAAACTCCATCCCTCTAAACGAATGAATAATAATTGAAAAAATAAATAATGACAGTAAAAATACATACAAAAGTTCAATACACACACACACACACACACACTTAACCAATTGCCTTCAAGGGGATTTCATTCATCGACAACAATATACGAATTTAATAACCTGCATAATTACTACGATTAACTGGGACCGTCAGGCGAGCAAACCCATTACAGTACAATAATAATAATAATAATAATAATCAATAACAATAATAATAATAATACATGAAGAAAAAAAACATACATAATGGAAATGAATGGATGTAAATAAATGAATGGATATTAAAGATTCATTTCGTGTACTAAAACATAAATGAATGTGGATTAGATAGATATAGATTTCGTAGATTAAAATATAGATTGATAGATAAATAGATGTGGGATGATTGGAAGATTAATACATAGATGGATAGATAAATAAATAATATATAGATAGATTAAAATATAGATAGATAGATGGATAGACGAGTGTTAATTACATAGTGATAGATATGGTGGAATAATATATAGATGGAATAGGATTAAATAGAGTTAAATACAGTAGATTAAGGTATAAATAGATGAGCTTATGGATCATTTATTGTCAGTGGTAATGACTATAAATAATAACAGTGTAGTCATTTATAGTGGTGAGTTAAGTGTATGTAAATGATTAGAAATAAAGGAGGAAG
>JAPQNM010000034.1:1578766-1613766 GCA_029783475.1 Metacarcinus magister
CGAGTGAGGGGAAGGTTACGCTCAAAACTTTACACTTCCCCTCTAAAACACAACACAGGGGGGGGAGGGGGGGGGACTAAGGGGCGTCACAGAGCCTCCCGGGGACCCTTCACCCCTTCACCACACACCACACACCGTTTCAGAATCAAGGTTTTCCGTTTAAGTGAAGTTAGGAGTCACTAGGTTAAGTTGTGGAGGAGGAGCGACGTATGTGTTCCCCTTCACGTCTCACACTGCACTGAGGCTGCTCCTTCCCTTCCCTCCCAGCCAGCCATTCCCAGTCATTCCCACGCGAGGCCCCGGAGCGAGCATAACGCCACGCCCATGACCCTATGCACTGTACGGGGCACTTATAGATAGGAATGAGAGAGAATGAGAGTGAGAGAGAGAGAGAGAGAGAGAGAGAGAGAGAGAGAGAGAGAGAGAGAGAGAGAGAGAGAGAGAGAGAGAGAGAGAGAGAGAGAGTAGTATTATATGTTTTTGTATTAAAGTTTGTGTAAATAATGATAATAATAATGATAATAATATGTGTGTGTGTATGTGTGTGTGTGTGTTTACCTGTGATTAATTTATTTGCTTTAGTTTTATTTCCTCTCGTTTTATAGACTTATGATTAATTATCTATTTATTTATCTATTTATTCATTAATTTATTCATTAGGGTGAGACTTATTTATATATTCATCTTGTATTTATTATTATTATTATTATTGCTATTTTAATATTCATTTTTCATCTTCTTCATCTCTCTTTCAATCTTCTAAATCTCCTTCTTCTTATCTCTTATCTTCTTATTCTCTCTCTCTCTCTCTATTTCTTCTTCCCTTCCTTTATTTACTTATTTAAATTCTCTCCTACCAATTCGTCTCTTTCATCTCCTTTCTTTCTTTCTATCTCTCTCTCTCTCTCTCGTATTTCCTCTTTACGTAAGTCATACTCTCTCTCTCTCTCTCTCTCTGACGTTTCTTCCTTCCTCTTTATAATTTATAGTCTTCACTGTACTCCTCTTCTTCCTCCTCCTCCTCTTCCTCTTTTTCTTCCCCTTCACCTCATCTTCCTACCCATCATCATCTTCCTTTTTCTTATTCGTCTTCCTCTTCTCCTCCTCCTCCTCCTCCTTGCACACTTACTTTATAGAAGAAAAAAACCTACAATTTGCAATATCCTTCAACATTTATTAAAGAGAGAGAGAGAGAGAGAGAGAGAGAGAGAGAGAGAGAGAGAGAGAGAGAGAGAGAGTGGGTGTGGGTGTGAATTAAGTACAGAATTTTCTCTCATTAAAATATGTAAAATGTGTGAAAAATGCTTTTGGTGCATGCGAGAAATATTTGTTTTGTTGTTGATGATGATGATGATGATGATGAAAAATAATAATGAAAGAAATGATAATAATGTTGACTTGTCTTTCTGTCTGTCTATCTGTGTGTGTGTGTGTGTGTGTGTGTGTGTGTGTGTGTCTGTTTGTCTACCTATCTACCTGTCTGTCTGTCTGTCTACCTGTCTGTTTGTCTACCTGTCTGTCTGTCTGTCTGTCTGTTTGTCTACCTGTCTGTCTGTCTGTCTGTTTGTCTACCTGTATGTCTGTTTGTCTACCTATCTGTCTGTTTGTCTACCTATCTATCTGTCTGTCTGTCTGTCTGTTTGTCTACCTATCTGTCTGTCTGTCTACCTGTCTGTCTGTCTACCTGTCTGTCTTTACTCCTAAGCTCACAGTTCCAGAGTGTTCCTTTAACTAATCTAGGTCGTTCCTTTAAGAAAACTCCCATTTATGGTGTTCTCCTACATGCTTAACACACGGAGGAGGAGGAGGAGGAGGAGGAGGAAGAGGAGGAGGAGAGGTTGAAGGAGAAGGGAGAGAAGGAAGAAAGAGAAAGGAGGAGGAAGGAAAGAGAAGAATGAGAGAGAGAGAGAGAGAGAGAGAGAGAGAGAGAGAGAGAGAGAGAGAGAGAGAGAGAGAGAGAGAGAGAGAGAGAGAGAGAGAGAGAGAATAGAAGAGGTGAAACGGATACATGAGAATGAGAAAAGGAAGGAAAAGGAGGAGAGGGTAAGGGGAGAGGAGGGTGTGAGGGGAAAGAGGGAGGGGGGGAAAGAGGGGGGGAGAGGGAGGGAAAGAGGGGGGGAGAGGGGGGGAAAGAGGGGGCGGGGGTAAAGGCTATACATTTCATGGCAACGATGGAACTCAAGTGAAATTTCCTCATAAATACGATGGAAGAGTTGCTTGATAAATCTTTACTCTCTCTCTCTCTATGTCAATTAGGATTTTCTTCAATTATTTCCACATAAGCCTTTTACCTTCTCTCCTCCTTCCCTTCTTTCTTCTCTCCTTTCCTCCTTCCTCCTTCCCTCCTCTCTCCCTCCCTCCTTCTTGCTGGATATAAATATTCATTGTGAAAATCGCAAGGAAATGGAGGGAGACGGAGGGAAGAAGGAAGAGTGAGAGAGAGAGAGAGAGAGAGAGAGAGAGAGAGAGAGAGAGAGAGAGAGAGAGAATATCAGACACACAATATTTCTAATGCACTATTTTTCCTTTCATTCTTTCTTTTCCTTACAATTCTTCATCATCATCATTATTAATACTTTCACCATCCTCTTCACTGCCACAAAATTAATAGTCACCTCCCACCTTTAAGTAAGCACACTTAAACACAACCTTATATACACTTAAACAGACTTATACATACTTAAACACACTTATATACATTTAAACATACTTATACAGACTTAAACACTCTTAAATAATAAATAATAAATACTTAAAACACACTTATACATACTTAAACACACTTATACACAGTCTCCTACGATAAAAATCTCACTCAACGAACACAAATCCTTCATGACATCCTAAGTAAACATGACAAGCTGTAAATAGAACGTTAAAAAATAGCAATATATTAAGCCACAGTGACTCCACGTTGCATCTATAAAGTAAGATTTTATAATAGTAGTAATAGTATTGTATTAATTCATCTTTCTAACCACTATTTGTATGACTAAGATAATACAGTAAGGTTTAAATGTATTATAGATTAGGATTAGTGTATTTTCTCTTTGTATTTTTCCTTAACGGTGTAAGAATTATGAGGTTTAGTTTATATTTTTATTTCTATTTGTTTATTTATATATTTTTTTTATTTTCGTGTTTATTTTTCAGCTTATATTTCTGTTTTTATATTTGATTATATTACTGTTTATATATATATATATTTTTTTCTACTTTTTTTATATATTTCTGTTTATATTTCTGTTTCATGTTTCAAGATTCTCCTATTGGTAAACTCTAACAGCATTTCCCGTTTACCTGCCAACATACCTGGCTCTCGTAGTGACAATGCAAGGTGAATGTGGCTAATTGAAATGGTGATGAGTGTGTGTGTGTGTGTGTGTGTGTGTGTGTGTGTGTGTGTGTGTGTGTGAGTGATGTGTGTGTGTGTGTGTGTTGTTTAGAATGTGGCTAATATATCATTAATGTATATTGTATTGAGAGTGAGCGAGAGAGAGAGAGAGAGAGAGAGAGAGAGAGAGAGACAGAATGAGAAGAGATATATACAAGGAAATAGGAAAAAATAGACAGTAAGAGAAAGAAAGAGTGAGAGAAAAAAAAGAGAGAGAAAGAGAAAGTTTTATGTGTGTAAGAGAAAAATACATTAAACACAGAAAAACGAGGAAATGAACTTAATTTTCAGGATACGAAACGGTCTTTTGAAACAATTGCACGCACACACGTACACACACACACACACGTACACACAGCAAGGAAAAAATATTGTGCGTGTGCATATTTTTTCCATCTTGTTTCAGGAAAATATAGTTATTGTGTATTTTTATTATTGTTTTATGTCCATTTGTGATTCTGTGTGTGCGTGCGTGCGTGTGTGCGTGTGTGTGTGTGTGTGTGTGTGTGTGTGTGTGTGTGTGTGTGTGTGTGTGCGTGCGTGTGCGTGTGTGTGTGTGTGCGTGTGTGTGTGTGTGTGCGTGTGTGTGTGTGCGTGCGTGCGCGGGTGTCTTTCAATGACACAACAATCTAGAAAAATACCTCATGCATAAAAGTAATCACACACACACATACACCCACACACACGTACACACACACACACACACACACCCACACACAGTTTTGTTAAGCCCTTAATAAAAAAAATAAATAAATAAATAAAACTGAAGAAAAAAATCAAAATAAGAATATAAAAAATAAAAAAGTAATGTTAATGATGTTGAGAGAGAGAGAGAGAGAGAGAGAGAGAGAGAGAGAGAGAGAGAGAGAGAGAGAGAGAGAGAGAGAGAGAGCACACCATAATTAAATACTTGAATACCTAAACTTTAATAACTAAATGCCAATGGAGACAAAACAAACAAGGACACACACACACACACACACACACACACGCACACACGTACACACACACGTCATGTCACGTCACTTGACACAAAAGATACACATAATGCCTCGTCACATTCCCGTTACATCAGGGAAAAAAAGGGGAAAAGGGAAAAAAAGGGGAAAGGGAAACAGGGAAAAAAGGAGAAAAAAGGGGAAAGGGAAACGGAAAAAAGGGGAAAGGGAAGGGAAAAAAAGGAGAAGAAGGGGAAAGAAAAAAAGGGGAAAGGGAAAAAAAAGGTGATATACCGTTCAACAAAACGTCAATGTAGTGAGTTATATATTAAAATCAAATTAACTCACCCCCCTTTAACCCCCCCAAACCCCCTGAAACATGATTGGGTCTGAAGTTGATTAGATGAAGATTGTCTCCCTCTATAAACCTACCTAACCCCCCCCCCCCTTATATGTCTCCCCTTTAAACGTTACCACCCCCCTCCCCCCCCTCCTTCGTGACCCCCCATTTACCACCCTTCAACTTTATTATCAAAACGAAGGAAGGAAGGAAGGAAGGAAGAAAAAAAAAAATAAGAAAGGAAGATGGAAGTAAAAAGTAAAGAAATGAAAGCAAAGGAATAAATAAACAAAAACGCGCACACACACACACCTACACAGAGACATACACACACACAACTTCCTATTCTATACCCTTTTCATGCTCCTTAAATTCCCTCACCCCTCCCCCCCTTTACTTAGGTCTATCACATCCCCTTAACATAAAATTTTAATACATTTGATAAGAAGTCTTCATTATTACACTTTTTATTCATTATTTTTATTCCAAACTCTCTCTCTCTCTCTCTCCACACAAATGCGTCCAGGATGAAAAAAAGTCAAACAAAAAGGATGAGAGAGAGAGAGAGAGAGAGAGAGAGAGAGAGAGAGAGAGAGAGAGAGAGAGAGAGAGAGAGAGAGAGAGAGAGAGAGAGAGAGAGGTTTAATTAGTCCGCTCAGTACCACCAAAGTCCAAACGCAAAGAAAACGGAATGTAAGAAAAAAAAGAAAACGTGAAAGAGTGTATCCAATCACAGGCTGCCACGTCACTCATCCCTCAAGGTCGACAGCCAATTAGCGAAGACCTTGGACGTCAACACTCCGCCGAGAACCAATCAGAAACGAGACTAAAAAGTGGGTCCCAACTTGGCCTCTTGAGAACTTGAAAGGTGTGTGTGTGTGTGTGTGTGTGTGTTAATGATGATGATAGAGAGGAGGGTATGTGATTATGTGTATTAAGAAACGTACATACATACATATTATATATAAAATACTTTCAATTAAAGAAAAAAGAAATATGCAAAAAACGAGTCTCTCTCTCTCCTTTTTCCTCTTTTTTCACTATTAAATTTATTCTATAGAGATGATTTGGAGAGAGAGAGAGAGAGAGAGAGAGAGAGAGAGAGAGAGAGAGAGAGAGAGAGAGAGAGAGAGAGAGAGAGAGAGAGAGAGAGAGAGAGAGAGAGGGAGAGAGAGAGAGAGAGAGAGAGAGAGAGAGAGAGAGAGAGAGAGAGAGAGAGGGCTATATGAAAACAAAACATAACAAAAGAGCAAATAACAAAAGTAATAGCAGTTAAAGGAAGAAAATAAAACAAATAAAGGAAGAGAGAGAGAATACAAAATAACTAATACATAATACAGAAGACATGGAAGAAATAATGATAAAAGAGGAATAAAGAGGAATAGAAAACAATATATAAAAGAAATAAGAAGTTTCAGAAGTAAAGGAAGAGAGAAAGATATAAGAGGAATATAAGAAAAGAATAAATAGAGAGAAGGGATGAAAGAGAGAAAGAAGAGGAAGGGGAGATAGTAAGGGGAAACTATGTGAGGAGGAGGAGGAGGAGGAGGAGGAGGAGGAGGAGGAGGAGGAAAGGGAACAGGAGAAGGAAAGGAAGAAGAAAAAAAAGTAGGTTGCAAAAATAAGTAATATATAAATAAAAAGGAAAAGAAAATATGAAAAGAAAATGAAATACACAAAAAAAAAGACAATTGTAAAAGAAACAAATAAATAAATAAATTCCCCACAAAGTCAAAATCACCATAAAACAAACAAACAAACAAACAAAAACAAAACACAGGTGTCCTTCCAATCACCTTGACGCCAGGTATAGGTAGGAATCACACCTTTAATTAACTCACCTCAGAACACAAGGCCAACAGGTAAGGTAAGGTAAGGTAAGGGAAGGCAAGCAGGCAGGCAGGCAGGCAGGCAATCAGGTAAATACTTCAAGGTCATGGAAGTCTTACCTGAAAATTAAGGAAAGTAATTAGATAAGTGGATGAATAAGTAGATAGATAATTAGATAGGTAAGTGGATGAATAAGTGGGAAAAAAGTGAGAAAATATGTGAGATAGCTTTAATATCACAATTATTCTCTTTTCCTCACTTTCTCTTTTTGATTAAGTTCACTCAATTGACCTGACCTGACCTAACCTCAAATTTACCAAGGACTTGAGATCACAGACACAGACACACACTACTACCCAATCACCCTGCCCATTCAGCCCACTATCCCCCCCTCCCCCCCAAATAAAGGAACAATACCCAAAAAAAAAGAAAAGCAAAGTATTCTACAATTGTGGTCCTTTTTTTGTAAGTAAGGTCTCTCTCTCTCTCTCTCTCTCGTTCACCTTAAAATCTATGGGTCTGTTTGCCCAGTCTTTGGATGCCTCTCTCCCCTCTCCCCCCTTTTCCCTCCCTCTCTCTCCCCTCTTTCCCCTCCCCAAGCACGTTCCCTCAGTTCCCCTCTTTTTTTGTGTGTGTGGTAACTGCTGTGAACATTTGTGTGGTTCAGGTGAGTGATGGTGTGTGTGTGTGTGTGTGTGTTGTCTTTTCATCTGTCTATTTATCTATCTGTCTATCTATCTATATCAATGTTTTTTCTCTATTTATCTATCTTTTTTTTATCTAACAAACTAATTTTCTCTCTCTCTCTATCTTTTTTATCTAACAAACTTTCTTTAACTCAAACAAAAAAAACACCTCACACACAAACACCATTAAATTCTAAACACGAAATTCAAAAAAACTATATATAAAAAAAAACTCAAATTTACTGCAACTCAACTAGGCTGTGAGTCCCTAACGAGTCAATTAGACACAGTAATTAAACAAAACACAGAATATATCTTGTTAATGATAACCAGAACACAACCTTCAATATAATAAAACTTCCAGGATCTCGTTCAAGGTGAGGTGGCGCCATCTGGTAGCCAATGACGGGATTAAAAAGTGGTCTAGTCAATGGCGTCTGTGATTGTATAATTGTCTAATGTTTTTTTAACCTAACCTAACTTAAGGGTAACTGAAAGGAAGGATGTTAAGAATGTTGATACTGAGAAGGAAAGTAATTGATGTAGAAAAATAGTAAAATGTTGAGCTGAAGAAGAAAGAAATTAATCTATCTATCTATATATTTACCTATCTCTATTTATAAAAAGAAAAACTAGCAAACTATCTTGTATGTAACTCTCACTCTCTCTCTCTCTCTCTCTCTCTCCTTGGCACCGTAGCAAGAGGAACGTTCCACCATTGCTTTAGTTGCCTTTTCTGCCGCTAGATGTCACAAGTTTGCTCACAAAAGGCGGAGTGAAGGAAGATATCGTCTTGTTACCTGCTTCTGCCACATTATTTAAGAGGAGGAGGAGGAGGAGGAGGAGGAGGAGGAGGAGGAGGAGGAGGAGGAGGAGGAGGAGGAGGAGGAGGAGGAGGAGGAGGAGGAGGAGGAGGAAGGAGGAAGAAGGAAAGGAGGTGTAAGGGTATGATGAAGGCAAAGGAAGAGAAGGTTGCCAAAGATGATGATGAGGAGGTAGCAAAGGAAGAGGAAGAGGAAGAGGAGGAGGAGGAGGAGGAGGAGGAGGAGGAGGAGGAAGAGGAGGAAGAGGAGGAAGAGGAGGAAGAGGAGGAGGAGGAGGAGGAGAAAGGTTAAGAGTCATAGGGATAGCAGTAAAAAGGCCTTATAAAAATTCTTCAAACTTTACTGTTATGTTTATACAGATCTTTACTCGTGTGAAAAGAAGGATAGTAAAGGGAGAAGACTTGTCCCCTCCACCCTTACATACATTCTATAGGGTAAGGAAAACAAGGGGAAACAATGGGGAAGAGAGAGAGAGAGAGAGAGAGAGAGAGAGAGAGAGAGAGAGAGAGAGAGAGAGAGAGAGAGAGAGAGAGAGAGAGAGAGAGAGAGAGAGAGAGATATCCTCACACAAATATTTCAAGATTAGTCGAAGCAAAGAAAGAAAACTTGTGAAGCTGAACTTGAGTTTCGAACTGAGATTCTTGAAGAAGAAGAGGAGGAGGAGGAAGAGGAGGAGGAGGAGGAGGAGGAAGAAGAGGAAGAGGAAGAGGAAGAGGAAGAGGAGGAGGAAGAGGAGGAGGAGGAGAATAATTAAAGACAGACAGGAATGCAAACTTTTAATCAGTGAAGAAAACAATTTAATGGTAAATAATAATGTAAAAAAAATATATATAAATGAAAGAAGAAAATAAGAAGATAAAAATAAGAAAAAGAAAAAGAAAAAGAAGAAGAAAGAAAGAGAAGGAGGAGGAGGAAGAGAAAGAAACACAAGATAGTATAGATAAAAAAACAAGAAAACATAAAAACAACAAAGATAAAATAAATAAAACTGTTTAAATCATTTCACTCAAAAGTGTAACGAAAGAAAATATAAAAGTTAAACAAAAAGAAAGAAAGAAAGAGAGAAAGAAGGAAAGAAGAAGAAGAGGAAGTGGAGGAAAGAAAGATAAGTGGAAAGGAGTTACAAGATAAGGGCGATAAAGATGATAAAGATAAGGAGAGAGAGAGAGAGAGAGAGAGAGAGAGAGAGAGAGAGAGAGAGAGAGAGAGAGAGAGAGAGAGAGAAACCTCACCCACCATCTTCTAAATAGCACCTAACCTAACTTAACCTCACCTCACCTCACCCCAGCACACCACCCTCACCCCTTCACCCCCTAACCCCAACATCTTCTAAACCCCAAAGTAGGCAAACCCCTTCAACCCCCCCCCCAAGTGTTCAGCCGGCCAGGTAGTTGAACAGGTGAGTAAATAAACACAATGCAACACAGATACACAAGGGAGAGTAATGTGCTGCCGATAAAGTCGATATTAGTGTGAGTAATAACAATGCAGGAGGAGGAGGAGGAGGAGGAGGAGGAGGAGGAGGAGGAGGAGATTATGAAAATTTTAGGATATATGATTTCTACCTACCTATCCCTTCCTCATTTTTCTCCTTATCTTCGTAATGATAATGATAATGATAATAATAATAATAATAATGATAACAATAATAATACAGGTAACACAGGTAACACAGGTGATGGCCTTCCTACCTGCCCTTCACTAGCCTTCATTAATGGAACAATTTTTGAACTTAATCCAAAAATCCTTTACAGCTCAATCCCCATATGCATTTTCTCTCTCTCTCTCTCTCTCTCTCTCACTCTCTCTGTAGGCTGCAGATAACATAGTAAAGTAATTGAATTGATTATATATATATAAAAAAAAAAAATTAACTCAATTAATATATATTTTTTCTTTATTTCTTTATTATTTTTTTATATTCAAAGGCTCTTTCTTTATTGAGAGAGAGAGAGAGAGAGAGAGAGAGAGAGAGAGAGAGAGAGAGAGAGAGAGAGAGAGAGAGAGAGAGAGAGAGAGAGAGATAGAGAGATAGAGAGAAGAAGAATAATAATAATAACTACTACTACTACTACTACTACTACTACTACTACCACCACCACCACCACCATCACAGCTTTTCCTTCCCCTCCCTCTCCACATCCTCCTTCCTCTCTTCACAACCTCATTCTCCCCTTGCACTACCTCCTCCCCACCTCCTCTGAACTACCTCCCAACCTCTTTGCTACCTCCTCCCCCTCCCCCACCTCCTCGTCTCCCCAGAGTACGCCAGGCACCTGCAGGAGACCGTCAGGAGGGGAATTAAGAAAATATTTATATACATTCCTTTTCCCTAAACATTTCCAAGTCTTACTGAGAGGAGAAGGAGGAGGAGGAGGTAATTATCATTGTGCCAAGTGGAGAGTGTTGTCGGGAGGAGGAGGAGGAGGAGGAGATGGTGGTAGAGGAGGAGGAAGAGGCGAGTATGCAAGCGAATGAGGATACGAAGGAGGAAGAGGAGGAAGAAGAAGAAGAGGAAGAGGAAGAGGAAGAGGAAGAAGAGAGAAGGAGGAATGCGAAGATGCAATCGCGGTAAGAAAATCAATGAAAATAAGGAAAAAGTAAAAATAGAATTATCGAAGGAAGAAAAGAAGGAAGGAAGGAAGAGAAAAAAGGAAGAAAAGGAGGAAGAGAAAATTGAATAAACGTCAGGGAAGGGAGGAAGAATAAGGAAGAGTAGGAGAGAGAATGAGGAAGGGAGATAAGAAATAAGAAAGGAAGGAAGAGAAGGATGGAGGAAGAGATGGAGGAAGAGGTGAAGGAAGAAAAAAAAGGACAGAAGGAAAATGAAAATACTTGAGGCTTCTTAACAATGAGGAGGAGGAGGAGGAGGAGGAGGAGGAGGAAGAAGAGCTGATGGAGGGTAGGAGAGAAGACGAAGAGGGGAGGGAGGGAAGGAGAGAGGGAAAAAAAGAGGGGAATGAAGTTAGGTGAGGGGAATAATTGTGAGTTAGGAGAGAGAGAGATAGAGAGAGAAGGTAAAGAGGTGAGGGAAGGTTAAGGGAGAGAGAGAGAGAGAGAGGAGAGAGAGGAGAGAGAGAGAGAGAGAGAGAGAGAGAGAGAGAGAGAGAGAGAGAGAGAGAGAGAGAGAGAGAGAGAGAGAGAGAGAGAGAAAAGGAAGGGTAGGGGTGGAGGAAGGGAAACAGAGGGGAGAGAGGGAGAGAGTGAGAGGGAGAGAGAGAGAGAGAGAGAGAGGGGAAGGGAGAGGGGTCGTGAATTTTGATTACTCTCTTTTCACATTAGGAGAGGAAGAAAAAGGGTTTAAATATAGAGAAAATGAATTGAATTAAGTATTTTTTTCCACTTTTGGGGTTGAGAAATTACGTGTGCATTGAAACCTCTCTCTCCCTCTCCCCCTCTCTCTCTCTCTCTCTCTTACCTGCGTGTCACCTGCTAATGATTGCGTGCACCTCCTCTCTCTCAGGTGTCAATAACCTTTCGTATATAGAACACTTACACCTGGTCACTTATTTAGGCCAGGTAAGTGTAAGGGAGGGAGGAAGGAAGGAAGGTGTGATTACAGGTAAGACAAATAGGTAACAGCTCCTATTAACCTACTAACTTTAATAGGTTAGTTGATAGGTGTAAATAGGAGGAGGAAGAGGTAGATAGTAGCATAGGATGTAATAGATGTTTGGAGTAGTAGTAGTAGATAGGAGATAGATATAGATGATAAGGGATAGGTGTTAGGAATAGGGTGATAGATAGATAGGAAGGAAAGAGATAGGTGATAGGATATAAGGAAAATAGATAAATAGAGGAGTTGAGAATATAAAAAGAGACAGAGAGAAAGAGAGAGATAGAGAGAGATAGCAGAGAAAAAGTTAAATAATAGAGAAAAGAGAGAGAGCTAGGACCAGAAATTAATCTAGAAATGGGGAAAAAAAGTAAGTGAGGGGAAAATGAGGCTTTAAATTAATGAGGAAAATACTATGGGAAATAAAGGGGAAGTGAGGGGAAGGAAATTAGTAAAAAGAGGAAAGGTTAAGAAAATGAAGGAAAACTAAGAGAGGGGAATAAAGGAGGAGAGAGAGAGAGAGAGAGAGAGAGAGAGAGAGGAGAGAGAGAGAGAGAGTAGACCCCTGCACCTTAATTAGTAGATAATTAACCTGTTTAAGGCTACCCTCACTAAATTCTCGTCAATTCCGTTTTCTTTATTGCTCACTGGAAAAAAAGAGAGAAAGTGGGAAGCTACGTTACTGTTTTTCTTTTTTTTCTTCTCTAACTAGATATATTTTTCTCTTTTTTTTATTATTATTATTATTATTATTATTTTCTTTCTTTTATTTTGATTATTTGATTTTTTTTTCTTTTGGTGTGAATGAAATAATTATAAAAGTTTAGGTTTTTTTTTTTGATAAAGTAAGAAAAAAAATATTATATCGTGTTTAAAAGATGTAATTTGAGTTGGATTATTGTTTGATATAACCTCTCTCTTTCTTTCTCTTTATCTCTCTCTCTCTCTCTCTCTCTCTCTCTCTCTCGGCAAATAAACAGCTTGCTAATACATAAATAGAGTGCGTGTGTGTGTGTGTGTGCACATAACACACACACACACACATGCATAAGGTTGTGAATTCAATACAAACAGCAACAATTTTCAGCCTTATCGTCTGCCTATCTTACTAAAAGTCGTTTAAGCTTTCTCTCTCTCTCTCTCTCTCTTTACTCTTCTCATTTTTCATCCATAATCTTAACCTCATTTCTTCCTTCTTCTCTCCTCCTCCTCCTCCTCCTCTTGTAATAGCATTTTACTTATCCCTTCCCCTCTCCTACTCTCTTTCTATCTCTACTTTTATACTCACTCTCTCTCTCTCTCTCTCTCCAGTTAATCAGAGTCCCCCTTCCCCTTAGTAATCCAACACTACCAAACAGAAAACGGGAAATGGAAGTGCAAAAGAAACTAGGAAGCCGTTGTTGTTGCACCGTTTTCTTTTCCATTTTCTTTTGCTTTCGAGTTAACTTTTTTGGGGGGTGCAATTTTTTTTTTTTGGGGGGTGGGGGCGGTCAGGGTGAGGGAGTGTTTTGTTTTTGTTTCGTTGTATGTTTGTTTGTTTGTTTATGTGATTGCTGTTTGTTTGTATATATGTTTTTTTCTCTCTATTTTCTCTCTCTTTCTTTGTTAGTGTAAAAAACAAACAAAACAAACATACATATAGAAGTAAGAAGCAGCTTAACAACAACAACAACAAAGAAGAAGAAGAGGAAGAAGAAAGAATAAAAGAAGGAAAGAAAAAATTAATTGAAGTAGTAATAAAAAAAAAAAATAAATATAACAATAACAAACACTATTAACAGAACCACAAACAAACAAACACACACACACACACACACATTCAGTCCTCCCCTAATAACGCCACAAATCCGTCGCATTTAATTAAAAAACACAAATTGATAACCGAACAAACAAGTAAACAATTAATGAAACAATAATAGTTGACAAGACAATACAAAAAATACAAATAAATAATAATAGAATTCACTATTATTATTATTATCATTAACTTTTTTTCCCGTTTTCATTATACATATAAACATAAATTTTCCTACAAACCATTTTTTTCCCTCTTTACTTTTTTCCCCGCCAAAACACCAACTTTTTTATGCTTTTTCAACATTGTCTTGTCCAATATTTACATGAAGGAACACTCCCCAAGGACGGCTGTATTTAAATGAAGTTTCCTCCAATTTAATTAATAACATCACTCATTTCCTCTCTCTCTCTCTCTCTCTCTCATCCTCCTCCTCCTCATATTCCAGACGTCATCTCCTTTCTCTTTTATCTCCTCTTGTGTTGTTTCCTTCTATTCATGCCTCTCTTCCTCCCCCTCCTCCTCCTCTCCTTCCCCTTCCTCCTCCATGCGTGGGTGAAGAACAAGGAAAGGTGTTGAGGCGATAAACAGAGGGAGAGAGATAGATAGATAGATAGATAGATAGAGAGAAAAAAAAGAGAGAGATTAAGGAAGATAGAAAGGACATTAACCGCTCGTACACACACACACACACACACACACACATACACATACACATATACACACACACACACACACAATATTGTACAGACCTAATATTTAACACAGAAACTCAATAAGGAACTTTCTCTTTGATGGAGAAAACAATTTAATATCTCCACATGTCGGCTTTCCAACACACACACACACACACAAAGGCACCCAATTTCACTGGCAGAATTTGTATATGGCTCCCTTGGCTGCATGCAAAGATCAAAAGACAAACACACACACCTAAACATACATAAACACACACACACACACACCTTCTATAAATACCTCCCTCACTTTACAGAAATACAAACTTAACTATATCCATTAAAATAAAAAATATAACAATTACCGTTATCATTTCCTACCACCATAACAATAAAAATAAATAAATAAATAAATAAAAAACAGAAAGTATAAATGAAAGAAATCAATAATATAAAAGAGGTTACTCATTAAGCAAAAAACAAACAAACAAACAAAATAAATAAATAATCACACATCAACACCAACAATTAATTAGTTTCTTAACACACACACACACACACACACCTGTACAAAGTCAACACCTGTACATAATATTAATCTAGGTAACCACAACATCATTACCTGCACCTCACCCCTTCACACCACCACCACCACCACCAAATTAATGACTGGCTGTGATGGCACTAAAAAACGTTGCTAATGATGAAGGATTGCGTGTTGGCACAGAAATACTGATGAATGATCGTTAATAGGGGTGGAATTAGGTCGTTAAGAGGCGATGCTGTGAGGGATGTTAGACAGGTTCACGACACCTCTACCACTCACCACAAACAACCACACACCACAGACAATCAAACACCACTATGCTCCCCCAAACAACCACACACCACACGACCTAATAACTACATAATAATAATAATAGTAATAATAACAACAACAACAACACTAACATCATATATGCATTCCGTTTCCCCGCCTGTCTGTCATCCACTATCATGTTGTGTGGAATAAATACATTCTCTTATTCCTTTTCACCACTACCACCACAACAGCATCAACTATTTTTTAAACCACATATATATAAAAAGTGAATAAAAAAGTGTGTTATTATGCGTATCACATCACAGAACACACACAGAGAGACAAATTGATGAACAAAACACGGGGAAAAATAGTTAATGCACAGAACACGGAGAGAAAAAATAATAAATAAACAGAACAAATAGGAAAAAATTATAAACAGAACACAGAAGAAAAAATAATACACAGAAAACAGTGATGAAAAAATAATACAAATGCTTTTTCCTACGTAATGCAAAAAAAAAAATAATAAATAAATAAAAAAAAATAAAACAAAATAAAAAAAAATAATAATAAATAACGATGCAAAAAAAAAATAAATAAATAAATAAAAAAAAGCTAAAATGAGGATTAGTATATGAATAAAAAATAAAAAAAAAATACATAAAAAAACTATAGATAACCTATTATATCTATTTTTATCCTATTTTCTACCACTATTCAATTACACATAAGAAGAAAAAAAGTAAGTATGCTTGATCTACGGTAAAAAAAAAAGAAGTGAAAAGCCAGGGAAAGGATTGTGTATTAATATCCCTACTCGTTTCCCCTTTTGTTTCCTTTGTTTCCCCTTCCATCAGTCACTAGCAGCCGCGTCTTGTCTACACACGAATATGAAGAGTGTTTAGCTGAAGACAGGATAAAGGATACAGTACACTATTAAGTTAGGTAAGGTAAGGTGAGGTGAGGTGAGGTGAGGTGAGGTGAGGTGAGGTGAGGTGAGGTGAGGTTAGGTTAAGTTAAGTTAGGTGGATACAGAATACAGTACATTATTAAGTTAGGTTTCATAACAAGAGTATGAGATTGTGTGTGAGACTACAAAATTAATTAATTAGTATAGATTCCACTACTACTACTACTACTACTATTAATTATACGTAACCAATATAACTACAGATTCAAATAAAGTCAGACCATTGAAAGCCAGTAAAGAATAATAGAATAAGTAACACACACACACACACACACACAGGTATACATTGGTTAGTAGAGAGGGTCGGAACTTTGGGCAAAATGAGCGCTCCGAATTACGTGACATTATTTGTGGCGTTGAAGAGAACCTACCCAACACACACACACACACACACACACACACACACACACACACACACACACACGCACACGCACACGCACACATTGACGGCTGAACAATGTATGGCAGGGAGAATATGCTGCAACAATGGGGCTTACCGGGATAGTTGAAAGAGATAGATAAAATAGATAGAGATAAATAATAAAAGAGAAAGGGAGACACACTACACCAACACACTTCACACACACACACACACTACACGGATTAGCACCATAGCTTAAAGACAGAGAAAGAGATAGAGAACGAGGGAGAGAGAAAATAATATAGAGAGACATATTACACCTACACTTTACTCACTCACTTACACACACACACACACACATACTTAGTTATTGGCAATCTAGGAAGAACAGGTGATTGAAGAAGAACATAAGAGAACATTAGAGAACATATAAGCAAGTTAACGGAAGGAAAATAATAATAATAATAATAATAACAATAACAATAAAAATAACAATAAAAATAATGATAATAATAATAATAATAATAACAACATAAGGTAACATTAACATTACCATTAGCAACCAACACACGGAGAGAAGCCCAGTTTACCTCCACACTCAGGTGATGAACACACAGGTAACGCACTAATTAAGCACAGGTGAGGGAGACGAGACGAGATACTTGGCCCAGGTGTGAGAGAGGTAAATTTTGGTGGTTTAACTAACCCCTTCACACACACACACACACACACACACACGTCATTTCTGTTCATTCATCTCTAACGCAATACCAGTTTTCATATATATTTTTATTCAATTGTCATCCCTTTTTCATATATATTAAACCTTTTATAGTTATTAAAGTCAGGTAATCTCTCTCTCTCTCTCTTTTCTACTACTACTATTTCCACTTTATATCCTCCCCAATATTGTTCTAAATTTCCACCAATAAGAAGCAAGGTCTGGGAATCGTGCGACCAATCACAATTCATCATTTCGTTCTTGAGGGAGCAGATACGAAGAGGGGAAAGAGGAAATACGGATAAAGAGGAGAGATAAAGGAGGGAAGGAGAGGGTGGAGGAGGAATAAGGAAAAGGGGAAATAGAGAAGATGAGAGAAGAGAAAAGGAGATACAAGGGAATGAGATAGTGTAGATGAGAGAGAGAGAGAGAGAGAGAGAGAGAGAGAGAGAGAGAGAGAGAGAGAGAGAGAGAGAGAGAGAGAGAGAGAGAGAGTATATTGGACTTGAGGGATAATTAACAAACACACAGACAAGCACATGGATTAGATATCTTGTCTTCATTCTCTCTCTCTCTCTTTTTTTATTATCATTATCATCACTATTATTACACACACACCACTTTAAGTTAAACAGTCAGCTAGACAAACAGACAGATAGACAGACAGTACAAAAGAAGGCATAGCTATCTGGTACCACCACCCACACACACACACACACACACACACACACCACACACACACACAGGCTAATAACAAAGGTTTACGCCAAGGCTTATCAACAACTGGCGTTGCTTCATGGCCTTTTAGACACCAATAACACAACACAGCCAGCCTAGCATGACCCGTTATTACCACCTCTCACCACCTCAAACATAACATAACTTTACTTCCTCTGACATTACTTTAAACCTAACATAACATAACCACAACACAACACAGCCCAGCCTAGCGTGACCCATTATTACTACCTCTCACCACCTCAAACCTAACATAACGTAACCTCAAACTAAACCTAACCTCAAACTCAACTAACATAACAAACCTCAAACCTAACGTAACCTAACCTTGCTACCTCAAACCTAACCTAACCTCAACAACTCAGCCTAGCATTAGCCATATACCTATGACATACTATAAACTTAACCTAATCTAACCTAACCTCAAACCTAACCTAACATAAGAAAATAAGGAGGCTGCAAAAGGCCAGTTTACCTACGCAAGGCAGATAATCTCTAACCTTACCTAACCTAACCTCAAATTTAACCTAATCTCTAACCTAACCTTCCTTCATACTCATACATACACTACTATTACATCCATACATTTTAGTTCACCCTTTACAATCCACAAAAATAACACGCAAACGATACATTTTAGCTTACCTTTAAATCTCCACAGAAATCACACTCAAACAATACATTTTCAACTCGTATTTCACCACCAAATCAAACCAAATTAGGAATACACAAACATCATTAATAACAGTCGTAATAACAGCAACAACGAGAGGAATAATGATAATAATAATGATGATGATGAGGTTTGTAATAACTTAGGTTCCTGTCATTGCAACATCCGCCTTGAAAAATGCAACACAATGCTAGTTGGTACACAGTGTTTCTGACTAAATTACCTGCACCAGAGGCCAGGTAAATGACAACGGTGGAGCCAATTAGTGCGATTCACCTGTTGCAACACTAGGCCAGGTAGACATAAACGTAATTAAGGTACAAGTGAAAAGACTGGCTCGATTTTTTTCCCCTCCCTCTCTCTCTCTCTCTATTACTCTATATAACTTTTTTCTGTTTTGAGTGTGTGTGTGTGTGTGTGTGTGTGTGTGTGTGTGTGTATGCGTCTCTCTCTCTCTCTCTAATCTCGTTTCATTCTCACAAATTCGCGGAACAAAATAATAGAGCGAATTTTTGTTGATAATTAGCATGATTATGAATGCTTTGTGGTGACATGACAGAGAGAGAGAGAGAGAGAGAGAGAGAGAGAGAGAGAGAGAGAGAGAGAGAGAGAGAGAGAGAGAGAGAGAGAGAGAGAGAGAGAGAGAGAGAGAGAGGAAAAGAAGATAGAAACAATGACATCAAAAGGAACATTCTCTCTCTCTCTCTCTTTCCTGGAACACAAACTTCAGCACTCAAAAGACAGGCTTTCGATGACCTTTTCTGGAGACTAAACATGACCTGACCATTTGGAGGAGGAGGAGGAGGAGGAAGAAAGATAAGAGAAAGGGTCACAGGAAACCCAAAGACAATAACTGAGAGAGAGAAAGAGAGAGAGAGAGAGAGAGAGAGAGAGAGAGAGAGAGAGAGAGAGAGAGAGAGAGAGAGAGAGAGAGAGCAGGGGAGGATAAAGAAGGAGGGAGGAAGGATAAGAAGCACAGGAGGGAGGGGAGACAAGAGAGGAATGGGAGGGAAAGAGGAAAGGGGAGGAGGAGGAGGAGGAGGAGGAGGAGGAGGAGGAGGAGGAGGAGGAGGAGGAGGAGGAGGAGGAGGGAGGAAGGAAGGAAGAGGAGAAGTCACGAGACAGGAGGTGATAAAGATATGAAGGAGGAGACAGGGAAGAAGGGGGGGAGAGGGGGAGGAAGGGAGGGGAAGAAGGGAAGAGGGGGGGCAGGGGGGCTGTTTGTGTAAGGACAGTGCCAAGGTAAAGCGACAGACAAACAAACAAACAAACAAACACAAACACACACACACACACAGACAGGTAAATATTGTGGGTTTTTTTTAGACAAGGAGAGAGAGAGAGAGAGAGAGAGAGAGAGAGAGAGAGAGAGAGAGAGAGAGAGAGAGAGAGAGAGAGAGAGAGAGAGAGAGAGAGAGAGAGAGAGAAAAAAAAAAAAAGAAAGATAGAGAAAGAAGAAGAGATAATTAGAAAAATGACACACACACACATACACACACCTCAAATTCATATCTTCCGTTTTCTTTCCTTTAATTCTGTTTTTTGGGGAGACTTAAAAAATGTTCTATATTTTAGATTCTATATGTATGTTTTTTTCCTTCTCTTTTTTTTCTTTCTCGTGTTTTATTTTTCTAATTGCAAACTTTTGACCCGGAAACCTGGCGTGGAAAGTTTGGAAACATGTCGAAAGGTTTGTGTGTGTGTGTGTGTGTGTGTGTGTGTGTGTGTGTGTGGTGTGTGTGTGTGGGTGGTTCAGGCAGACAGACAGGGAGACAAACACACACACACACACACACACACAGCGGAAATTATAAAGTTGTAAAGAAACGGATATGAAAGAAAGAAAGAAAGGAGGAAAAAAAAAAGAAGAAGAAGAAAGAGGAGGAAGAAGAAGAAGACAAAGAGGAGGAGGAGGAGGAAGAGGTCAGGAGAGGATATAAAGAAAACAATAAGAGTAGAGAAAAAAGAGAAAAAAAAAGAACAAAAATAGAAAAAAATAAATAAAAAGGTTAAGAATAGACCGAGTAAGAAGAAGAAGAGGAGAGAAGAGGAGGAGGAGAGGAGGAGGAGGAGGAGGAGGAGGAGAGAGGAGGAGGAGGAAGGAGGAGGAGGAGGAGGAGGAGGAGGAGGAACACAAGCCCCCTGGTGTCTGGTCTTGTCATCAGCCTTTTAACAATTATTCCAAAACATTTAATTCCGTGGTTTAAATCTTTCCCTAAAATTCTGGTCCCCCCCTTAACCCCCTCTCCCCCTTTACCTCCTCCCTTCTCCTTACCTTTCTCTCTTCCTCCCTTTGATTTACCCTTTGTGAGTTTTTCCTTAATATTACTCTCTCTCTCTCTCTCTCTCTCTCTGTGACCCTTTATAACTCTCCCTTTGTAGTTGCAAAACGTTTATTTCCCTTGTCACTTCTTTCCCTCTTCTCTCCCTTTATTCCACTCTTTGTATCTTTCCCTTAAGCTCCCTTTTAACCCTTCTACTTTCTCTCCCTTTATTTACCTTCATAACCTCCCTTTCCTTTCCCCTTTACTACCTCTTCCTCTTCCTTCTTCTTCTTCTTCTTCTCCTCCTCCTCCTCTTGAACCTCTTAATGTTCCTTGCATCCCACATACTTCCTCTTTGCTCTTCCTCTTCTTCCTCTTTAGTGTTTCCATGTCTGTCTAATTGTGTGTGTAACTCTCTCTCTCTCTCTCTCTAACACTCTCTCACAACAACACGTTTATCAATCAAATCACGTGACAGTTTAATAGTAGTAGTAGTAGTAGTAGTATGAATTAACGCACTACTATTACTACCATTAGACTCATAAAATAAAAAAATAAAAATAAAATAAAAACGAAAAAACATTACAATAACAAACAAAAAACGATGAACTTAAACCTCAACTCGACCCAAACACCCTCGGAGCGCCTCGCCAGACACCCTCCTCCCACGCTGTCATTAGGAACACTAAGCACGTGCCGGGTATATAAGAGACGTGCTCGGGTACCTTACAGCCCTGAGGCGTGACTGTCCTACCCTCACACACGCCACCTGCAGGCAACACCACTAATTAAATCCCAGATAATACATGTAGGATTAATATTATGAACTATTAATGTGTGTCTGTGTGTGTGTGTGGGTTTAGTAGATACACATACATACATACATAGGGGTTTAAACAGATTATTTTACGATGTAGGTTATAGATGAAAGGATTTTAATCAGAAAGTTTATATATGATAATTTGTTTAGTTATAGATAAAGAAATATAATTAGAATTTACGTTTTCTTTCATGTGGTAATTATTGTAGGAAGTTATTAGTGGTTATACATTAAAAATAATAATTATAGGTTACGTTTACCTTTACGAGATAATTAGCAGGTGTTACAGGTGTTCAAATGTCAGGTCAAGGTGTTGGCTTACCTGTGATAAAAGATAATTACAGTAAATTGGTTCATAATTAAACTTAACAACATTTAAAGCGATGAATGATGATTATAAAACACTTGTCCACTTCAACAAACACTTAATTTCATGTTTGTTAATATTTTTTTCTTGTTTTCCTTTCGCTTTTTTCCTTTTTTATTCTTTATTTCCTATTCATTAATATTTTTTCCTTCCTCTCTATTATATGTATGTATGTATGACTATGTACACACACACACATGCCCCCCCCCTCACCTGGCACCCTCTGTTTACCTGTGATGTGATTAATTAATGATAGGACAGGTGTCAATCTACAGGTATGTTCTCTCTCTCTCCCTCCGTTCCGTGTGTTCCTCTACTGGTCCGTTCCTCTTAGTACCTCGGAACGGACCATTCATATAGTTTTTTAATATCTCTGTTGTTCGTTTTCTGTTTTCTATTTTTTAACACCCACACACACACCCACACATTTTCCATTTTTTTTATAAACCCCTTTTTATTTCTTTTCTTTTTCCATTTCGTTTCGTTTCTTAATTCACTTCACTTCACCTTCTCTTCTTCTTTGTCTTTATTGTTTGTTTTTTGTTTTGTTCATTGTTTGTTGTTTCATTTTCTTTTAACTGGATTTCGTTGTTTGTTTTTGTTTCATCGCCGAACATTGTCAAGTGGTTTCAATTTTCTGATAAACTTCCTTTCTTTTCTTTTTAGTTTTTTTATCCATTTATATTCTACAGATTTTGTCTTTAAGCTATTGGTAGTTATAGACGATATAGTTGTGCTAGGGTTAACGAGTGTGTGCTGCCCCTCTCACCCAGACGCTGCCGTGAGCCAGGATCGAACCCACAACCTTTAGGCCACGAGGCGACCACTGCACCACAGAGCCACCCGCCCCCCTCTCCCACCCCCTTGACCCTGCCCTCCCCTCCCACCCCCTTGACCCTGCCCCCCTCCCACCTAATGGATCTTGCTCCCTCTCACTACCCCCAGCGTCCCCAACCTTTGTAAATAATTCGAAACTATTATTTACTGCATAATTTACAGCCTTATACGTTTGAATACTCCAATCAAATGGTTATAAATATTTTCTTTAAACTTGAGTCGGGTATAAAAAGGTTTAACATTGTGAGGTTTTGGCGTCAGGTAAAGAACAATATTTTCTGGCTAAATGTTCACGAATTCGGCAAAATTTAGTAGAAAAACGGTATATTTGGCACCACTGGTACTCTCAGTGGTGGATTTTACTAGAAATTGACAATCATCATAAATTAATATTATTACTTTTCATCTAAATTTTACTTTCAAATTGAGTTGCCTTTGATGGAATCCCTGGTGAACGATAATAGTGCATGTCAAAATGTTTCAATAACTCTTCATAAAACATCATGATAAGATAACTGTTTTCTTATACATATATATATTTTTTTTCCCTCCTGTGATTTATTTTTAGTTCTTATATAGTAAATATTCGTGAAAATAGTTACATTACAAATAAGATATAAAGATACTTCATTCAACTTCGTAAGGTTCACAGATTCTAATTGATGAACGATAATCAACGTAAACACCGACTGTACACTTTTCTTTCATTCTTTCCTCTTCTTTATGCATTCACACATTTCCAATATAGTTTATAATACAATCTTTTCAAATACATCTCCTCTTTGTCTGGTTTTAACGCAGGTAAAAATAATAAATAAATAAATAAATAAATAAAATCATCTATTGTTACTCTTTCCATCACTATTTTTCATATACTATTTTCAAACCACTTAACCCATAAACAAAGAGAGAGAGAGAGAGAGAGAGAGAGAGAGAGAGAGAGAGAGAGAGAGAGAGAGAGAGAGAGAGAGAGAGAGAGAGAGAATGTGTAGCAAATATTTTTTTTATTTTATTTTCACAGGTAAGGGTGGGCTAAGTAAGGACAGAAAATGGTAATTGAAAAAGCCTGTTCACATTTCCTCTCTCAAAAAACAAGAAATAAAAAGTATTAAAAAAAATTCTCCAAAAATGGTTGAACTAAATTGTTTGACTCTTATTGGACTATTTCTATTTATACTTTTTTGGGGAAGGTGTCAAGATACTCCTCTCTTGAAAGCATCCAATTTGTAGGTAAGGTAAGGTAAGGTAAGGCAAGGTAGGGCAAGGCAAGGCAAGGCAAGGCAAGGCAAGGCAAGGCAAGGCAAGGCAAGGCAAGGCAAGGCAAGGCAAGGCAAGTAAAGGTAAGGTAAGGAAAGGAAAGTAAAGGTAAGGAAAGGAAAGTAAAGGTAAGATAAGGTAAAGTTAGGTTAGGTTAGGTTACGTAGGGAAGACAAGGTAAGGTAATATAAGGTAACATTATCACTTGTTAGCAGCTCGTTAAGTTGTTATGATAGACTCAAGTTATGTTATCTCCTCAAGTTCTAAGTTCTGTTTCCACCTCAAGTCCTCTCTGGTCCACTTGGAAGTCTTTATTTCAAGTCTTTTTTATCCACTTGCAAGCACTTTGTATTCTTCTCTTCGAAGGTTTTAACAAGATCTATCTCATCCCGGGAACGGTCTGACTTCTCCTAAAACTTCATTGGTAATTCCTGTAAAACTTCACTAGTAATTTCTGGAACATTGTGACTTTTCCTTAAACTTCACTTATAAACTCTGGAATATTGCCTCTCTTCCTTAAACTTCTCTTATAAACTCTGGGATTCTTTGTCTTTTCCTTAAACTTCACTTTTTAATCCTGGAACACATTACCTATTTCCAAAACTTCATTAATTAACACTAACACTCAAAATCTTCCTAAAACTTCACTTTTGGACCCTGGAACACTACTTTTTTCTTAGACTTAATGATAAACACTACACTTACACACACACACATCAGCAAAAACGTTCATGTGTGTGTGTTAATCCCATAAACTTTAGCCTCCATCCACCTGGCTACCTCCACACCTGCACTAATCACATCACCGGTAACAAGGTCAACTTACACACTGTCAGAGCCTCGATATCAATACCTTCCAATAGTAATAATGATTCCTACCTTCCCTTCCACCGCCGCACGCCATCGAGGAAAGCCATTACCTTACGTTACAGTGTCTACTCATTACACCATTATACTTTTAGACGCCGTATTGATGCATAGATTCAATACATAGGATGGGATTAATATACGCTCATCATATATACAGTTTTTATTATTATTATTTATTATTATTTTTTTTTTTTTGCAGGTTAATGATTAGATTTCTTTTTTTTTTTCCCCTTTCTTCTGCCTTGATTTTTTTTATTTATTATTTATTTTGTTCAGATTAGTAAGGTGTATTTAATGTGTCATCTCTTATCTCTCTCTCTCTTTTTTTTTTCTTTCTCTCTCATTTAACGATTTCAAGTTCTATACATTACCCTTCTTCTTCTCTTCCCTTGTTTATCTTTTAATCTCTTATTCCTCTCCTTTATTCCATACACAACCTTCTCTTCTTTTATTTATCTCTTATCCTTTATTCCTTTCATTTACTCTATACACAACCTTATCTTCCTTTATTTATATTTTAATCTCTTATTTCTTTCATTTACTCTATACACAACTTTTCTAAACACAAGCTTCTCTTCCCTTATTTATTTTTTTGTATCCTTTATTCCTTTCCTTTATTCATTACATAATCTATTTTCCCCCAGCTTCTCTTTATTCTCTATTCTTTATCTTATCCATCATTCCTCTCCTATACTCTATACACTGTTTCTCCACAACCTTAGTCACAACCCAGCTTTCCTTCCCTCCAAACACTGTTCTTAACTTACACAATCTTCCCTCAACTTCCAGACATCACGTTAATATATCATGCTGTCACATTGAAGCCTCGTGTCCCTTGTCCCTCAGAGCCCCTTCCTGTAATCCTCCTTAATCCACCTACTCCACCTCTACTCCACCAGCAACTTACACTCTCAGCTACACCGAACTCAGAGGAAAAAGGGAAAACATAAGATACAGTGATATATTGATGTGAATCTAACCTAACCTAACCTAACCTTGAGAAACTTTACCTAACCTAACCAAACCTTACCTTACCATACCTCACCTCACCTAACCAAAACTAACCTAAGCAAAACCTAACCTTACCTTACCTTACCTAACAATACCTCACCTCACCTAATCACTACACACGCTTCACCACGCATCATCACCACTCTGTCCAATATTTACGTTCACCACAAACAGGAATGGGAATGGGAGTCATGTTACGTAAGAGTGGGAATGGGAATAACGTCAAAGGAAACACACAGAAAGGAAAGTCATGTTGGTGATGAAAACTTGATCCCTTTTGATGAGAGAGAGAGAGAGAGAGAGAGAGAGAGAGAGAGAGAGAGAGAGAGAGAGAGAGAGAGAGAGAGAGAGAGAGAGAGAGAGATTGGTAAAACTGACTGAAATACAAACACATAACCACTTTCACAAACAGACACACACACACACACATACAAACAAACAAACAAACAAACATAAAAAGACAAACTAGATAAGTAATTCAACCACAACGAAGCAATGCAAACAAATAAACAATAAAGCAACACACACACACACACACATCGTAAACAGGTCTCCTTGTTTGCTCTCATCACGAAGCTGAAACGCAACGAAGCCTCACTAATTTGGGGCCGAAATCACAACCTGGCCCACCCTAACCCCCCCTCCCCTACCCCCCTCTCCCTCTCCCTCCACTATGCCTCGATCCCTCCTTGATGATGATGATAATAATAATAATAATAATAATAGTAAATCTTTCCTCCTTCTCCACTTTGCTCTTCTCTCCCTTCTTCCCTTCCGAAATCCCTCCTTAATCTCTCCTTTCCTCAATCCTCCTCTTACCTCTTTGCCACACTAACCCCTCCCCCCCCCTACTCCTCCTCCTCCACTCAGTGTAAATCGGAGGAAAGTCTTGCACCTGTCTGGTTTTTCCTCCAGGTAAAGAGTTGAGTAATTTGTTCCTTTTCTCTCCCTTTCTCTTTCTCATTTTCTTTCCTCTCTTATTTTCTGTTTTTTTATTTCTTATTTCTTTGTGCCGAATTTCGTTTTAAAAATAGAGAATGAGAGAGAGAGAGAGAGAGAGAGAGAGAGAGAGAGAGAGAGAGAGAGAGAGAGAGAGAGAGAGAGAGAGAGAGAGAGAGAATCAATCCTTGAACCACAAAGTCGAAATAGAAAGTGGTGGTGGTGGTGGTAGTGGTGATGGTGATGGTGATGGTGGTGGTGGTGGTGATGATGGTGGTGGTGGTGGTGATGATGGTGGTGGTGATGATGGTGGTGGTGGTGATGATGGTGGTGGTGGTGATGGTGGTGGTGGTGGTGGTGGTGGTGGTGGTGGTGGTGATGATGGTGGTGGTGGTGATGATGATGATGGTGGTGGTGGTGGTGGTGGTGGTGGTGGTGCAACAGCTTCATGCATTAATTAATAACACACAACAAAGAGGTTTATTCCCCTTCACGATTTAGTGGCAATCTGATGCAAGTCTTAACAATTAAATACAAAAAATAAATAAATAAATAAATAAATAAAATAAAAAAACTTGAACACTGAAACACACTCAACACACTCACAACCTCACTAAGTTATTTCAAAAAGTATACATTGTTTCACTTGCAGACTGGACATACTTAACTTATTTACCGAAACATTAACATTACTAGCAGTCTAATTAAGTATTGTTCTATTTTCTTCTAATTTAATTCTTTACTATAAAATATCCATATCCTCATTTTCTCCCTGATACAGTGTTCTCTTCTAACTGTTTCCTGCCAGTGAGTTGTCTAATCATGTAAGTGTAGTTATGTAGTAGTAGTAGGATGTAGTTGAACAGGTAACCTCA
Organism: Metacarcinus magister; assembly: GCA_029783475.1. Taxonomy (NCBI): domain Eukaryota; kingdom Metazoa; phylum Arthropoda; class Malacostraca; order Decapoda; family Cancridae; genus Metacarcinus; species Metacarcinus magister. The sequence continues at coordinate 1,606,315 of JAPQNM010000034.1, forward strand.
TTATAGTGTATATAAAGCAACAGGTGTTCTGGTGTCTGTTCTTCCTACGTAATATTATGTAATTCTATCTATTGACTTTGTTGGTAAAGAAATACTTGATACTTTACACTGTCTTATGTGTGTCTGTGTTTGCAGTGTTTGTTTGTGTGTGTGTGTGCAGTGTGTGTAGTGTGTGTGTGTGCAGTGTGTGCAGTGTGTGTGTGTGTGTGTGTGTGTGTGTGTGTGTGTGTGTGTGTGTGTGTGTGTGTGTGTGTGTGTGTGTGTTTTTCTCTCAAGTGTTTTCTCTCTTCGTTCCTCAAATCGTCCTGATCGAACCAAACTCAAAACAATTTGCTTCAATGTTTCCAAAAGTTGTCGTTGTTTTGAAACATTGACTTGATTTGCCCCGGAGACAGAACGAGACACTTTCTGGACGGCGTGTCATCGAGGGGCGGGGTTTATTGGGGGCAAGAAAGGCACATACTCGAGGCCCAAGACGGAGGGAGACAGACAGACAGGTAGACAGAGATGGAGGTAAAGAAAGGAAGGATTAACTGTATATCCACAAAACTAATATACAGGTAGAAAGGTAACACTTCTAGACAGGTAACACGACCTCTACCTCCCTCTCTCCTTTCCTCTCTTCCTCACTCGCTCACTTACTCAATCTCTCCTTTCCCTCCCTCCCTCCCTCCTTCCCTCCTCCTCCTCCTCCTCGTTGTTGCACTCCCTACCTGAACAAGTGGAGGTGAAGTTAGTAGTTCCTCCAGGTAACGCCAGGTGACGCCAGGTGGTCTGTACGTGGGAAGAGAAGAAAGGTTAGAAGGTGGATGCTGGAAATAATAATAATAATAAATAAAGAAGTAATAATGATAATAATAATAATAACAATAACAAACAAAGGGGAATATAATATAATAGGAGTTTAAAGGGAGTATTTGAGACGCTCAGGAACTATTGAATTATTAAAGGAAAGGGAAGGGAAGGGAAGGGAAGGGAAGGGAAGGGAAGGGGAAAAGGAAGATTTAATTATACTTGAAGGGATGAGGGGAGAGTGAGACAGGTTGACGCACACGCACACACACACTGACCAACAAATTTACATATAAAGACAGATTAATACCACTGAGAGAGAGAGAGAGAGAGAGAGAGAGAGAGAGAGAGAGAGAGAGAGAGAGAGAGAGAGAGAGTACCATACATACATCTCTCTCTACCTAAGTAATCTAATCGCCTCTAAATGGATGTGTTAATATCTACATAATTCACTTGTTGGATGTCTCCCTTCTCTCATCATCCATCATCCAGTATCAATCTCGTTCCATAAATATAAAGTACAAGCATTTATACTAAACTGGACCTCCAACCCTTGTCTTTATCTCTCCTACTGTCATCTTTACACGGTCTGGCGATAAGTGGGAATTTTTATCTATTTATTTATTTATTTTTATTATTATTATTATTATTTTTTTTTGAACGTATTTTTGTTGTCCCTTAGCCAGTACTCTTTCAATGTAAAAATAATAATAATAATAAAAAAATAAATAAATAAAATCCGGTGTTCATTCTCAAGGTCACTCCATCTACCTAAGAGAGAACATGTGTACCCAGGTCAGGTCATCCCAGGTCAATTGAGGTCATGTCACACACGCTCTCTCTGTGCCAAGATTCAACTAGTTTACATCAGACAGCCATCTAGAGAGGAACATTTACCTTCCTTCCTCATCATTATATATATCGTGTGTTCATTGCTGGTCTTATATCTATCAATTAATCTATCTATCTATCAATCAATGTATGTATCTATCAAGTATACATCATCTGACTTCTTCTGTGTACATTAAATTAAACAAAATCCAACCGTGTTTCAATCGTCTATCGTCTCCTATCAAGAAAATATGATCACTCTCCACCACGCAGTAACGAACCCAATCCTACGACCTCAATCCATCAGTCAATCCATCGCATCACAATCAATACCAATCATCTATTACAGGGGAACAATACTCTCTCTCTCTCTCACACTTGCATTCACCACCTGCTTTACGTGTTAAAGCAAACAAATTAAATTAGTATTACCTGGAAATTAGAAAAGGAGGAGGAGGAGGAGGAGGAGGAAGGAGGAGAGTTCAAGTGAGGTGAAGAAATGGTTAAGGAGAGTGCAAGGAAAGAAGTAATGGAGGAACGGAAGGAAGGGAGAGAAGGAAGGGAGGGTAGGAGGGAAGGAGGAAGGCTGTGAGCTGTGTGTGACATGCATAAGAGAGAGAGAGAGAGAGAGAGAGAGAGAGAGAGAGAGAGAGAGAGAGAGAGAGAGAGAGAGAGAGAGAGAGAGAGAAAAGATAGTTATGTCCTATTAATTCAAGGTCACACATAAGCAACATTTATCTCATCCAAAACACACATTTATTCCTATCATCATCCACCCATCATCCATCTTGCAATCCATCATCCACTTCCATATAAGGAAATAAATGAAAAAAGAAAGCAAGAGAAAGGAGGAAAAGAAAGAAGAAAGAAATAGGGAAAGAAAATGATGAAAGCGAGAAAATAAGAAAAAAAATATGAGTAGAATGCAGTAGGAGGAAGAGGAGGAGGAGGAGGAGGAGGAGGAGGAGGAGGAGGAGGAGGAGGAGGAGGAGGAGGAGAAAAGCGTAGGGAAGATGGAGGTGGAATGAAGAAGGTAAAATAACAATACAAAGAAGAGAGAAGGAGAGAGGAGGAAGAAAGGAGAGGTAATAAGAAAAGTGGAGGAAAGGTTAGAGTGACTTGGCGTAGGAGGAGGAGGAGGAGGAGGAGGAGAAAATGAGTGACGGTGAAAGAACAGGAGAAAGGCTGCATGATAAGAGAGAGAGAGAGAGAGAGAGAGAGAGAGAGAGAGAGAGAGAGAGAGAGAGAGAGAGAGAGAGAGAGAGAGAGAGAGAGAGAGAGAGAGAGAGAGAGAATGATGAGATGAAAATGAGACTCAACTGATACGATGTTTAAAAGGGAAATAATTAATTGTAAAGGGGAAAAGTGTGGAAATAATTTGAAAAGAAAACGAGAAATATATATAAAAAATTATAATAAAGATACACAAAATATTTCTAATTATTTGTAACATTGCTTAAAAAATATTCCCTGTAAAGTGTGTGTGCGTGTGCGTGTGCGTGTGCGTGTGCGTGTGCGTGTGCGTGTGCGTGCGTGCGTGTGTATATAGTTTTGTCGTGTATCTCATGGATTGCTCAAGTTTGTTTCCCCTCATAAGTTTCCCTCATAAACAGACAACTTATGACCCATCCACACACACACACACACACACACACACACACACATCGATGACAGAGTTATGTATTTTTCCTTCTGTTTGTGTACATGTTTGTTTACTCACTCTCACTCTCTCTCTCTCTCTCTCTCTCTCTCTCTCTCTCTCTCTCCCTCTCTCTCTCTCTCAGATATCCGAAACTGAGGTAACATGAAGTCGATTCTGTGATGGAGGGAAGGAGGGAGGAAGAATTTGTGGAGGGAGGGAGGGAGGGAGGGAGAATATGCTGGAGGTAACAATGAAGTAAAGGAGGCATGGAGGAAAGTAAGGAGGAAAGGAGGGATGGAGAGAAGGAAGGAATGGGAGGAAGATGGAGATGAAAATGAGTAGAGTATTTGAGAGAGAGAGAGAGAGAGAGAGAGAGAGAGAGAGAGAGAGAGAGAGAGAGAGAGAGAGAGAGAGAGAGAGAGAGAGAGAGAGAGAGAGAGAGAGAGAGTAAGCAGAAGTAAATAGACAAATAAAAGAAGAAACAATTGAACAAACAAACACAGATTAAAGAAAAATAAATCATAATAAATTGAGGAAGTAAAGAAGAGAATGAAAAACAAACAAACACAACTCAGAACACAACAACAAAAAAACTAATTTCCACGAACATTAAAAAATCATTAATTTCCCTGAAAATAGGAGACAAAGAGAGAGAGAGAGAGAGAGAGAGAGAGAGAGAGAGAGAGAGAGAGAGAGAGAGAGAGAGAGAGAGAGAGAGAGAGAGAGAGAGAGAGAGAGAGAGAGAGTATTTCATGGATAATTTGGTTTTGAGTTCCTAGGAAAAACTTATAATTGGAGTAAAAATCGCATCATCATCATCATCATCATTATTATTATTATTATTATTATTATTATTATAGTAGTAGTAGTAGTAATAATAATAGTAGTAGTAGTAGTAGTAGTAGTAATAATAATAGTAGTAGTAGTAGTAGTAGTAGTAGTAGTAGTAGTAGTAGTAGTAGTAATAATAATAATAATAATAGTAGTAGTAGTAGTAATAGTTGATACAGGTGACCCACTTATCACAGGTAAGGAAGGATTGCAACAGGTAATACACAGGTACATTATAGGTAATTACAGCTGAGGTACTGGAGGAGGAGGAGGAGAGGGAGATTGTGGGAGGAAGAGGAGGAAGGAAGGAAGTGTGGGAGGGGAGTGTGAGAGGAATATTGTGAGAGGGGGGAGAGGAAGAGAGGAAGAATGTGTGGGTGGATAGATGGAGGGTAAGGTGGAGGGGAGGGGGGAGGAGATGAGGGGAAAGAAGGAAGAAGGAAGGAGGAAGAGGAGGAAAAGTATGTTCATTGAAAAAAATTCGATACCACTGAAGATATAAGAGAGAGAGAGAGAGAGAGAGAGAGAGAGAGAGAGAGAGAGAGAGAGAGAGAGAGAGAGAGAGAGAGAGAGAGAGAGAGAATGTAAGTACCTATTCTTTTCTTAGCCCCCTCTTTCTCTCTCCCTCCTTTCTCTTCCTTCTTCCCCTCATCCTCCTTTCCCCTCTTTCAAAGCCACATCTCTGGTTCCCCTCACCCCCAAAATCCCCTCTTCCTCCTCCCCTTCCTTTGATATACACACACAGCCTTCTCTCCTCTTCCCCTCTCTCCCATCACCCCATACCCTCTTCCCCTTCCCTTCTCCTCTCTCCTCTACCTCCTTACCCCTTCTTCTCTCCCCTTTCCCCTCTTCCCCTCACCTGATCCTCGTGTTCATATGTGTTTCAGAAGTGATATGTTGGTCCACTTGACTGACCTGACCTGACCTACTGACCCTAAGGAGGAGGAGGAGGAGGAGGAGGAGGAGGAGGAGGAGGAGGAGGAGGAGAGTGCAGTGTGTCGATAAGAAAAGAGGGGATATAAGGAGAGAGAGAGAGAGAGAGAGAGAGAGAGAGAGAGAGAGAGAGAGAGAGAGAGAGAGAGAGAGAGAGAGAGAGAGAGAGTAAAAAAAGGAAGGAAATGGGAGATAGAGAGATGGAGGAAGGAAGGAGGGGAATGCAAAACGGAAAGAGAGGGGAAGGAAGAGAGAGGGAAAAAAATAGGTAAATGAGAGAGGGGAGAGCAAGGTTAAGGTTGTTTTGTTTGTTTGTTTGTTTTTCTGTTCCCCTCTTTTGTCTCCTTATTCTTTCTTCCCTTATTCCGTTGTATTTCTGGCAAGTTAATTCTCTCTAGTAGTAGTAGTAGTAGTAGTAGTAGTAGTAGTAGTAGGAGTAGTAGTAGTAGTAGGAGTAGTAGTAGTAGTAGTAGTAGTAGTAGTAGTAGTAGTAGTAGTAGTAGAGAAGAGAAGAAGAGGAAGAGGAGGAGGAGGAATATAATAATAAATAATAATAACTTAATAAATTACTCTTTCCTTTCCGTTTTCTTTTTCTATTTTCCTTTCCTTTTTTTCCCCTTCCTCTCCTCTCTAACTTAGTGCAGGTAAACTAACACATATTTACACTATTTTCCCTTCTTTCCTCTATGTTATAATATGTTTTACTATGTAGATATCATTCCTAATTAAATGTATACAGTGTAGATATTTTTTCCTCGTAGATAAGAAGCCAAAGTAGCAACGAGTGAGTGTTTGTGAAGTTGAAGATCCTACGAGGAGAGGAAGGCCAGTTGTAGGATGGAAGGAAAGGAGGATACTAGTCTATATATATTTAAATCTTACTTTAATTCATTCTTACTTACAATTATTTATACTTATGTTATATTTACATAGATAACGTTATGTGAAATGAACTTAAATCTGTGTGTAAGGTTTTCTCTGTGTAATAATGTCAACCTTTTATTTCATTTCAGTCTCAGGAACCTATTCAGATAATTAAATGCCTATATATATAATTAAATTCCTCTTCACATAATTAGTTCCCTTTATCAAAAATATCACATAATGAGTAAATAAATATAATTAGGGTAGCAATATGGCTGCTGCACCACCACCACCATTACCACCACCACCACCACCACCACCACCACCACCACCACCACCACCACACACTTGGAAAAAAATTAGAGTTAGATTTACCAAAAGAAGAAGAAAAAAAAACATTTGTATATATAATTTGTTTTTTGTGCTTAGAATGACTTGATTTTTTAATATTTTTGGATAGGAAAAAAAATAAATAAAATAAATAAATAGATAGGACATTGTATATATAAAACAATAAACAGACGAATCGCAATAAATATAATATACATAAATAAATAGAAAGAGGAATAAGTAGGGAACAAAAAAAAACAAATAAATAAATAGATAGATAGATATAACAAATAATAGAAGAATAGATAAAGAAATAGACAGCTGACCAGAAAAATAGATAGATAAATAGATAAATATAGATAGATAAGATAGATAAATATAGATGGATAGATAGATAGATAAATATAGATAAATAAATAGACATATACTGATAACACCTTCAATTATAGAATTATTGTTACTCTTGTTGCATAAATTATTTGAGTCAAGGTATTAATATTCATGAGATAATGTGGACTGTATGAGTAATTGTATGTACGTATGGGAAGGTGTACATGGCTTGTTCACGTACACACACACACACATGATCAATTACTGTCGTGTGCACCTACATTTACGAATTATAGTAGTAGTAGTAGTAATAATAGTAGTAGTAGTTCCTTCCCCTCTTTCTATTCCCTCTCCCTTCTTCTTCTTCCTCTCCTCTCTTCCCTCTTCTTCTTCCTTACTATCTTCCTCCCTTTCATCTCCTCCATCTTACTCTTCCCTCCTTTCTCCAGCATCTTCCCTTTTTTCCTTCTTCTTCCCCTCTCTTATCAACCCTCCTTGCTGCTACCCCCTCTTCCCCTCCCCTCCTTTCCCCTCTCATGACTGAAGGCAACAAGTTCTTAGGTACACAAGGAGGGGGGGGGGATGAGGGGAGGAGAGAGGGGAGAGGAAGAGGAAAAGCCGAGGGGAGATGTCGAAGTTAGGCCCCTGAGGATGAGGGGAGAGGGGGAGGGGAGGAAAGAGGGGAAAATGAGAAAGGCGAAGGAGGAGGAGGAGAAGGATATGAGAAGAAAGAGGAGGAGGAGGAGGAGGAGGAATATAGGGAGGTAAGACAACATTGAGGAGGAGGAGGAGGAGGAGGAGGAGGAGGAGGAGGAGGAGGAGGAGGAGGAGGAAGGAGGAGGAGGAGGAGGAGGAAGAAGAGGAGGAGGAGGTGTGAAATGTAAGTGGAAAGAAGGAAA
>JAPQNM010000034.1:1621266-1636266 GCA_029783475.1 Metacarcinus magister
CTGTAAAATTAAGTCACTGTCTTTCTCTCTAACCTGGTAGAGGAGGAGGAGGAGGAGGAGGAGGAGGAGGAGGAGGAGGAGGAGGAGGAGGAGGAGGAGGAGGAGGAGGAGGAGGAAATTGAAGAGAAATAAAAGACAATGGTGTTCTTAAGAAATATAATTTGTTCAGTAATATTAATGAAAATGATAATAATAATAATAATAACAATAAATAACAGTAATGATAATAAGCTATGTTAATCTAAAAGGTAGAGGTGATGGTAAGGTAAATTATAGGGAGGGAGGAGGAGGAAGAGCAATAAGTTATAGTCAAAGGATTAGATCAAATGAAGGATGTGTAATTGTAGTATTTATTGTAGGAAGGAAATTATGTTATCTCATCTAAGTGGAAGTGTGTTGATTGTGTTAGAATATCATTAAGGTGGAGGGAGGTGGAGATAGATGAGTTAAGTAAGGGGAAAAAGAGGTAACAAGGAGAGGAAAGTAGAATGTAGGGTGGTGTTACAAGTCATATAAAGGGTGTGTGTGTAGTGAGTCAGTGTGTCATAAGATAAGAGTGTGTGTGTGTGTGTGAGGTTAGTGTAGTCAATACGTAATGGTGTTAGAGGTGCAGTCTCACACCGTCTATATTTTTGTGACATAGATCTGACTAAGGAGATAATAATTTAAACAATAATAATAACAATAATTACATGTCTCTCTTTCTTTCTCTTTCTCTCTCTCTCTCTCTCTCTCTCTCTCTCACACACGTTCTCTTTCGCAAATTCAACCTATTTCTCCATTTTCTGTTACTTTTCAAGGCAAACTTAGTTAGAGATTGGAACAATAGTACAATGTGAGAGAGAGAGATAGAGAGAGAGATAGAGAGATAGATAGATAGATAGATAGATAGAGAGATAGAGATAGAGAGAGAGAGAGAGAGAGAGAGAGAGGCAATTGGATGAACGAAAATAAATGGAGGAAGAGGAGAAGGAAGAAGAGGAAAAGGAGAAGAAACAGGAGGAGAAGGAAGAAGAAAAACAAGAAGAGGGGGAGGAGAAGAAGAAGGAATAAGAGGAGGAAAAGGAAGGCGAAGGAGAAGAAAAAGAAGAAGTGGAGGAGGAGAAGGAGGAGAAGAGGAGAAGAAGAAGAAGAAGAAGAAGTGGAGGAGGAGGAGGTTCAAATTTGTAAGGGACGAAGAGGGAATGTTTAGGACAGGTAAGAATTGGAGGGAAACAGACAGGTAGTGACAGGGAGGCTTAAGGGGAGATCAGAGAGGGAGACAAGAGAGGGGAGAGGAGGAGAGGGGAAAGAGAGGGGAAGGAGAGCGGAAGGAGAGGGGAAAGAGAGGGGAGGAAAGTTAGTAAGATAGACAAAATAAAGAGAGGAGAAGGGAAGGAGAAGGAGAAGAAGAAAGGGGATGTTGCAAAGGATGGAATAGGATAGAAGGATAAATGGGAAGGAGGAGATGAGATAGAGAGAATGAAAGAGAGAAAGGGACACACACACATACACACACATTAACATACACACGCCCCCCCCCCGTCCAATAGATGAGTGCACGCAATAATCAGGTACATTCAAAAAATTTATTTATTATTATTATTATTATTATTGTTGTGTTATTATATATATTATTTTCATCACACACACACACACACACACACATATATTTCATGAATAACTTGATCATTATTCTGCTATTATCTTCCTCCTATCGCCCTGCATTCTCTCTCTCTCTCTCTCTCTCTCTCTCTCTCTCTGCCAGACCCGTTTTCTATGATACACAAACAAGGGATCACTGCACTAAACACAATCCTTATCAATATTCCCTTCAAATCACTCCCTTTTTCCCCTTCTTTTCCTTCCCTTCCTTTTCCTTCTTTCCCCCTTCCTTTCTTTCCCATCTTATGTACCAGATTTATAAACCTTTTTCCTCCTCCTCCTCTTCTTCTTCTTCTCCTGTGTTCTGCTTTTTGTCTTTCTCTCTCTATCTCCACTTTCGTTTTCGTTCCTCCAATCTTCTCCAATTTCTTTTAGTGTTTCTTCTTTCCTTTAGTTTTCATTCTTATTCTCTCTCTCTCTTTTCCTTCTTCTTCTCAGATTTCTTCGTCTTTTTTCCTTTATTTGTGTGGCTATTCTCGTTTCCTTTCTTTATTCCTTCAATTCTTCTTCCTTCTCTTCTTATTTTTCTTTCATTCCTTCATTCTCTCTTTTTTTCTTCTTCTCTTTCTATTCTTCCAATTCCTCCTCTCTCTTTTTTTCCCTTCCTTCCTTTCATATAAGTAAATTTTCTCTTACTCTTTACCTCCCTCCTTCCTCTTCCTCTTCTTCCTTCCTCCTCCACTTCCTCTCCACCTCTTCTTCCCTCCTCCTGTTCCAATGTCATCTGTGCTTGGATTAACATTGCAATTCCTCTTCCTCTTCCTCCTCCTCCTCTTCTTCTTCCTCCTCCTCCTCTTTCAGTTGACTGGCAGATGTTCAAAAAATTTCAGATGAATTAATTTTTTATTCTCTTCATTTTCTCCTTTTTTTCCCGCGCATTTTGAAGGCTTTTTTTATATATATATTTTCAAGTCAGATGCATAAAAATAAAAAATAAATAAAAATAAAGATGAATATTCACTCATTACATTTGAATACATCTCATTTGCTTCTCTCTCTCTCTCTCTCTCTTATCTCTCCCTTTCACCTTCTCCTCCTCATTCTCTTTTCCCTCATATCTCCTCTTCTTCTTCCTCCTCCTCCTTCAGTGACCTTGTAACATTTAACCTTATTTGTCTTCTTCCTTCCTTCTTTCACTTTCGTTCATAATCAGACATTCACTCACTTTCAATAACTTCTTCTTCTTGATCTGGTTCTTCTTTCTTCTCCATTTATCATGAATTATCGTTTTACACTATTTTTGTATTTTTATATCGTTCTTATCAATCTTCTTCTTCTTCCTCTCCCTCTTCTTCTTCTTCTCTAGTGATCTTGTATTTTTGTTATATATATTTTGTTCTTTTTCATTTTTATAATATTTCCTTTCACATTTCTTCTCTTCCTCCTCTCCTTCTACTCCTTCCTCTTCTTCTTCTTCTACAAGTCATGGTTTAAAATATAACACGATCAGGACGCGTTTAGTTTGAACTTTGAAACCACATCCAAACTTTGTCCAAAAGAAAGAAAGAAAGAAAAAAAGAAAGTAAGAAAAAAAAGTAAGAAAAAAATAAAAAAAGTTAGATAATGACCCAACATTAATGAGAGAAATGGAGGAGGGAAGGAGGGAAAGGGAGGAGAAGGGGGGGAGGGAAGGAGAGAGGAAGGGAAGAGGGATAGAGGAATTAAGGGAGACAGAAAAGTTAGAAGGGAAGGAAGGTGGGAATGAAGGAAGAGATGAAGGAAGGAAGGAAGGAAGGTAAGAGAGAAAGAAATAAAGAAAAGAAGGAAGAAAGAAAAGAAAGAAAGAAGGAAGGAAAGAAGGACAGAAGAGCCAGATTTACAGCAAGAAAATCGTAAAAAATAAGGATTAGTAACAAAAGAAGAGAAAAAAAGAAATAGAAGAGAAAAATTCAACCCATCTCTCTCTCTCTCTCTAATCTCATCTTTCTGACTCTGTTTTTTCCTCCTCCTTCTTCCTCCTCCTCCTCCTTCATTTCCTTCCCTCCTCCTCCTTTTGAATAACACAAAACCATGAGAGGAAGAAGGAAATTAAAGTCTATTTTTTTTTATTTAATATATTTCATCATTTTTCCTTTTCATATCACCATCTCTCTCTCACTCCCTCTCTCTCTCTCTCTCTCTCTCTCTCTCTCTCTCTCTCTCTCTCTCACTCCCTCTCCCTCTCTCTCTCTCTCTCACATATATCTTTCTTTAATCTTATCTTTTTCTAGTTCTCTTTCTTTCTCCTTACTAAATCTTTGCATTCCATTTATCTATCCTCCTCCCCCTCCTCTTCCTTCCTTCCTTCCTCCTCCTCCTCTTTCTATATATTTAAACTGTCTTTTAATCCTCAAATTCTTCCTACATCTCTTTTCTAAATCTTTTTGTCTTATTCTCCTTTTATCTCGTTTTCTTAATTTGTCTTCTATTCGTTATTTCTTTCTTTCACACTCACACACACACACACACACACACACACACACACACACACACACACACACACACACACACACACACGCTTCATCAAGACAAAAATAAAACATAAGAAATAACAAAAACAAAACAAGAATAAGAATACGAAGAGAGAGAGAGAGAGAGAGAGAGAGAGAGAGAGAGAGAGAGAGAGAGAGAAACAAATTATAACTTTACATCTTTGTCTTCTTATCTTCACGTCTGTCTATCTATCTATTTATTTGATGATGATGATGATGATGATGTGTATGTGTTGCTCTTCAAAACGGGTCATTTATGTATGCTTTCCACTCTTGGTATTTATTCTCTCTCTCTCTCTCTCTTTCTTTCTTTCTTTGAATCGATCAGAAACTTTAATTTTAGTCCACATTTATCTCCTTTTTTTCCCCGCTTCTTCTTCTTAGCTTCTTGCCTTCCTCCTCCTATTCCATCTCACTCGTCCTCCTCCTCCTCTTCTACATCCTCTCAACATCCTCTTCTACCGTCACCACCACTCCTCCTCGTCTTCTTCTCCTCCTCATCCTCCTCCAGAGATAAACGATTCCTCTCTATATTCTCAGTTTCTGCAGTCAAATGCCACAAAGAGAGAGAGAGAGAGAGAGAGAGAGAGAGAGAGAGAGAGAGAGAGAGAGAGAGAGAGAGAGAGAGAGAGAGAGAGAGAGAGAAAAAAAAACCAGAAAGAGAACAGAACACACTAAGAACACAACACTCACAGCAACACGCACACACACACACACACACACACGGAATAGTAACAAACTTGCACAATTAAAGAGAAAGAGGAAAAAAAAGGAGATAATGTGTGTTAAGCAAAAAAAAAAAAGTAAATTAATACAAAAACGTTAATTACAGAAGTACTTTGCTTTTCCTTCCACGTCCGCCATATTACTTTCTCTCTCTCTCTCTCTCTCTCCAATTATGCTTTATTATCGTTTTTTATGTATTATTCCACTTTCCCTTACTTCCCTTGTTTATTCTTCCTCCTTCCCCTTCCTCTTCTCTCTTCTTCCATTCTCTCTATCCACCCATACATATACAAGTATTTTTTGTATATTAGTTTTTATATACTTACTTATAATTCTACTGAGAGAGAGAAAGAGAGAGAGAGAGAGAGAGAGAGAGAGAGAGAGAGAGAGAGAGAGAGAGAGAGAGAGAGAGAGAGAGAGAGAGTACCCCTACCCTCTCTCTCTCTCTCTTCCCTCTCATTACGTCTCCAAGAACATTAATAAAAGCAAGAATTTAAAACACGTGTAGCTTTTCTGCTAACACACCTACACACACACACACACACACACGCACACACACACACACACGCACACGCACACGCACACACGCACACACACACACACACATGCTTCATATAATTAGTGTTTGGCTTCCATGAAAACAGCTGCTGCTTCTTTTGGCCCGAAATTAACCTAAATACCTTAAGTAATGTAGTCCTGTTTTTTATTTCATTTATTTTATTTATTATTTTTTTCTATCTCTATCTTGTATGGAAAGAGAGGGTGAGGGAGGGAAAGTGGAAGAGAGGTAAGGTAATTTTGTTTTTAGGGAAGGAAGGAAGGGGTGAAGGTGAAGGAAGGAAGAGGTGAAGGGAAGGAAGGGGTGAAGGGAAGGGAGAGATGAAAGTGAAGGAAGCGGTGATGGGAAGGGAATGGTGGAGGGAGGAAGATGGAAGGGGGGAACAACTTTTTTTTAGGGAAGGAAAGAAAGGGGTGGAGGGTGGAGAGGGGGATAATATTCAATTTCAAACAAGGAAGGGAAGGGAAGGGAAGGGAAGGGGAGGGAGGAAGGAAGGAAGGAAGGAAGGAAGGAAGGAAGGAAGGAAGGAAAGGGAAGGGAAGGGAAGGGAAGGGAAGGGAAGGGAAGGGAAGGAAAGGAAAGGGAAGGAAGGGAAGGGAAGGGAAGGAAGGGGGGGAGGAGCAGATATCATTTACATAAACAGCGTAAATATGTGAGTCTAAATTACTTTTTTTTCCTGTTTGGTGAACATATTAAGATTTCAGAAGTTTTATTACTACTACTACTACTACTACTACTACTACTACTACTACCACTACTACTAATAATAACAAAAACAACAACAACAACAATAATAAACCTTGAAATATTAAGGAAAAGTGAAAAAATTATACAAGTAAAAACAATTCATTTATACTTAATGAATTAATCAAAACTTGTCACGTTTATGTAACTTTTTCTTTTTTTTGTCTCTCAGTGTAGGCCAAGGTTAAAATTTAGAGAGAGAGAGAGAGAGAGAGAGAGAGAGAGAGAGAGAGAGAGAGAGAGAGAGAGAGAGAGAGAGAGAGAGAGAGTAAAGACACACCAAGAATCTATAACAATCATTACTATCTATTATACAAAGACTTTCTGTTCCACTATAACGAACGTAAAGAAAACGGGGATCAGGGTACAAAGGGATGCACTTGAAGCTGATTGGTGGACGCTGCTGACCTAGCCCCCCCCCCCCCCCCCAAACCCCCCACCACCCCGCCCCCCCCTCCAAAGACTGACCAATGAGGGTAATTTTCCTTCACGTTCACTCCAGCTCCTTCTCTTTCTTTCTTTCTTTATCCTTCTTTCCTCTTTCTTATTCTTCTTTATCAAATTTTTATCTATTCCAAAATTTTTTTTTATAGTTTTCTTTCAGTCTATATTTTATTTTTACGCTTGCATTTAACTTTTTTGTATTTTTTTCCCTCCTGTGTGTGTGTGTGTGTGTGTGACTGGGACAAAGGCTTAACACGGATCAGCTGGGATACACCTTTGTTGGGTGTTGGTGTTAGTGTTGGTGTTGTTGTTGTTGTTGTTGTTGTGGTGGTGGTGGTGGTGGTACTATTCTTGTTATTATCGTTTTTGTTAATTACCACGAGGAGGAGGAGGAGGAGGAAGAGGAGAGGAAGAGGAGAGGAGGAAGAGGAGGAGGAGGAGGAAGAGGAAGAGAAAAAACGGAAGTTGAAGAGGAAGAGAAACCAAAAAATAAAATAGTGAAAATATGAAAGCAAAAAGAACATACATCAACAGACAACAGACAACAGACAACAGATAACAGATAACAGACAACAGATAACAGACAACAAACAACACCATCATCATTAACAGACAACAAAAATCACGTAAACAAAACAAAAACAAAAACAAACTAAAAAAAAAGTGTCCCGGGTTCGAGTGCAGACTAGCAAACATAATTACATAGAAAACGAAGCATCACGCCTCCCATTTTCTTTGAGGACGCCGCCTGGGAGTAGATGGGATAACTAAGCTAGAGTACTGCTGTGTAGGCTGGATTTACATACATTACCGTGTGTGTGCGTGTGTGCGTGCGTGCGTGCGTGCGTGTATGCGTGCGTGCGTGCGTGCGAATTAAAGCAACATTCACGATATATAGTCAACAAGATGATGAATAATAACGAAAACTTAATTAATGAAACTTTATAAAGAAAGAAAGAAAAAAAATATATATAATCACTAGGAAAATTTGATAACATTTCAAAATTAATCAATGCAAAAAATAAAAAAATAAATAAATGAATAAATAAAAAAAGAAGGAAAATAAAAAAGACATTAATGATACGAAAGGAAACGAGAAATCAATCACACACATACACACACACACACGCGCACACACTCACACTATAATTGTCACGGGAAGCAATTAATCCTAATGATGGTGTCAATCAGAGAGAGAGAGAGAGAGAGAGAGAGAGAGAGAGAGAGAGAGAGAGAGAGAGAGAGAGAGAGAGAGAGAGAGAGAGAGAGAGATCCCAAGGTCACGTTTATCGGTACATCGTTAACAAGCATAACTAAGGCAATTGGACATGGCTAAGAAACCATCATCATCATCATCATCATCACCACCACCACCACCGTCTTAGTAGTAGTAGTAGTAAGTAATAATAAAAAAACAACAACAACAACATGCACACACCACAAAGATGATGAACAAAAGAATAAAGAATAACAAGAAGAATAACAATAACAAGAATAACACGAATAGGAATAAGACGAAAACAAATAAAGATAGGAAGAATTGCACACTTCACACACAGACTTTTTCCCCATAAACCGACCACTCCTGGGCCTGCCAATATCTGCAAAGGAAGACCGAGGAGGAGGAGGAGGAGGAGGAGGAGGAGGAGGAGGAGGAGGAGGAGGAGGAGGAGGAGGAGGAGGCATACAAGGACAAGGAGACGGAGAAGGAGGTGGAGGAGTAGGAAGAGGACATGGAGGAGGAGAAGGATGAACTAGAGGAGGAGGAGTATGTGGACGAGGAGGAGGAGGAGGGAGAGGATGATGAAGAAGGAGAGTGGAAAGACAAAGATAATGATAACAACGAAGAGGGAGATAAGGCAGACGACAAGAAGGAGGAGAGGAAGGAGGAAGGAGGAAGAAGGAAGAAGGAGGAGGAGGGAGGAGTGTTCGCTTCACCACATCGAGCAAACTTAAACCATTTCCACCATTTGAAAAAGGCAAATGGAGGGAGATAAGTAGGTACGAGGGGAAGGCTGGAGAGAAAATGGGGAGAGGGGAGGGCTGGAGGGAAAATAGGGAGAGGGGAAAAGTGGGAGGAAAGTGAGGGGAAAATTGAGAGGTGAAATGGGGAGAGGGAAAGTGAGGGGAAATGGGGGGAGAGGGGGAAAGAGAGAGAGGGAGATAAAAGTGAGGGGAAGAGTGAGAGGATAAAGTGAAGGGGAAATATAGAGGAGGAAAGGGAGAGAGGGAAAAAGTGAGGGGAAATGGGGGAGGGGGAGGAAAGTTCAAAGGCTCACAACCTAATATATTCAATTTGATGAAACCGAAAAGATTCTTAAAGGAGATTTGCTCTCTCTCTCTCTCAAGACATCCATGTATATATAAAGACAGGTAGAGGGTGTGTATATTGCATGAGAGAGAGAGAGAGAGAGAGAGAGAGAGAGAGAGAGAGAGAGAGAGAGAGAGAGAGAGAGAGAGAGAGAGAGAGAGAGAGAGTTCAAATTTAGTTCACTCTACGCCAATATTGTGAATTATTCCGCTGTTTCCTTCTCCTGTTGTTTCCCCTTACTGTTTCCTTCTGTTTTTTCCCTCCTGTTTCTTCCTGTTATTTCCCTCTATTGCTTCCACTTCTTATTTTCTTCCTTCTGTTTACTCTTTCCGTTTCCCTTACTGTTGTTTCCTTAGCATTTCTTCCTTACTGTTTCTCTGTTTCCCGTTTCCCTCCTATTATCTCCTCTTTCTGTTTCCTGTGTTCATACCCTCCTCCTTTCTCCCCTCACCTCCTTCCATCCTTCCTTCCCTCAGCTTCCTACAGCTACTTCCTTCTTTCCTTCCTTACCTCACCTTCCTACACCTCTTTCCTTCCTCCCCTCACCTTCCTTCCCTTACCTTCCTACCTTCCTTCCCTCCCTCCCTCCCTCACCTTCCTTCCTCCTCTCCCTCCCTCCCTCCCTCCCTCCCTCCCTCACCTTCCTCCTCCTCTCCCTTAACCTCCCCTTCCATCCATCTGCACACCACCACCACCCTTTCCCTTCTCTTCAATATTGCTTCCAGGTTACTAATGCAAGTCACCTTTCCCTTCCACACCTTCCAAACCCTAACACAACCTCACCTCTGGAACACCCTCTGCCCATACCTTCCAGTACCCTATCAATTAAAGAGAGAGAGAGAGAGAGAGAGAGAGAGAGAGAGAGAGAGAGTATTTTGTTTCTATATATGTATAGGTAACATATCACCTAGGCTGTCTGTGCGAGTATTAATAAAAGGGGACGTACATACATACATACACACACACAGGGAGGGGTGGGTGGGTGGGGAGGAGCCTTCTACTTTCCTATCCTTTTGTCTCTATCAAGTAGTAGTTATAGTAGTAGTGTAGCTAAACAGACAGCCTCGTTAGGTCTAGGACTGCTGCTGTTTGTTCTTCCTTTGTACTTCCTCCTCTTTTGTTTTATTTGTTTGCTTTTTCTCGTCTTTACTAATCATCCGTCTATGCCCTTCTTCCCTCTCCCTCCTTCCGTCTCTCTCTCTTCTCTCCCTCCCTTCCTCTCCCCCCCTCCTTGTCTTCCTTCCCTCCCCTAATCTTCCACCTCCTCCTTCCTCCATCTCCCTTGCATTCCTATACGTTCTCTCTCTCTCTCTCATTTGTGTGCTGCATACGAACGAAACAGAGAGAAAAAAAAAGAAAAGAAAGAAGGAATGAAGGAAGGAAGGAATGAGAAACCAAATTGAGTTACAAAAGCAAAACAGAAGAGAGAGAGAGAGAGAGAGAGAGAGAGAGAGAGAGAGAGAGAGAGAGAGAGAGAGAGAGAGAGAGAGAGAGAGAGAGAGAGGAAGAAGAAGAAGAAGAAGAAGAAGAAAAAGAAGAAAAGAGAAGAGAAGTGGGAAAAATAGGAAGGAAAAAAATAGGGAGGAAAGAGGAAAAAAGGAAAAAAGGGGAAAAGAGAGAACGCTAAAAATACTTGTCATGTTGGGTTTCCAGTGAAGAGAGAGAGAGAGGGGAGAGCGAGAGAGAGGGAAGAGGGGAGAGAAGGAGAGAGGAGAGAGGAGAGAGGGGAGAGAGGGGGGGAAAGGAGGGGATAGAGAAGGGAGAGTGAGGGAGAGGGGGGAGAGAGAGAAGGAGAGAAGGGAGAGAAGGAAGGAAATAGGATAGTGGGAAAAGAAGAAAAAAAAATCAAATAAGACCACTAATATAAAGCAAATAAAGAGAGAGAGAGAGAGAGAGAGAGGAGAGAGAGGAGAGAGAGAGAGAGAGAGAGAGAGAGAGAGAGAGACGCTCGAACTCACTCTAGCTTCTGGCGGACATGTATTGGAGCTGAAGGGAGGAGGAGGAGGAGGAGGAGGAGGAGGAGGAGGAGGTCAAAGAGGAAGAGGAGGAGGAGGGGCTGTTATTTATGCAGTTTGTCAGTCAGTCAATTAGTCAGTCAATCAATCAGTCAGTTAGTCAATCAGTCATATGCAGTGATTTTGAAGGGAGGAAGGAGGGGGGAAGGAGAGAGGGGAGGAAGGAGGGAAGGAAGAAAGAGGAGGAAGGAGGGGAGAAGAGGAAAAAAGAAAGAAGGGGGAGGGGAAAAGAGGGGAAACTGTATTTATTTATATCATTAACTTGTCATTTTTCATTTCTTTATTCAATTTATTATTTTTTTTAATTTATTGATATATTTTAGTTTTTATGGTAATTCATATTTTTATTTATACTTTTCCATTTATCTTCTTTTCTCTCTTTCTCTCTTAATTATTTTATCTATTGCTTTATTGTTATATTTATTATCCTTATTATTTTTTTTTCTCTCTCTATCCAATTTCATCATTCTGGATCAAGATTACCAATGCTCCTCCTCCTCTTCCTCTTCCCCTCCTCCTCCTCCTCTTCCTCCTCCTTAGCTTCATCGGGTGCTTAAGGCGAAGGGCGGCAGGCGATATGGAAGGAGGAGGAGGAGGAGGAGGAGGAGGAGGAGGAGGGAAAAAAAAAGGTATATATGTAAAGGGAAACAATATCTAACGTAAGAAAATATTGTAATGGATTCTAAAACTCTCTCTCTCTCTCTCTCTCTCTCATATTCCTTCTGCTCTTCATGATATTCTAACTTTCGTTCACTCCCGCAATGATCTTCCTCCTCCTCCTCCTCCTCTTCCTCCTCCTCCTCCTCCTATTCCGTCAAAAAATACCCTCTTTCTAAGCTAATTCCTCCACTTTCTCTTCTTTATTGGTGGATTTTCCTGCCTCTCTTTCTCTTCTTTTAAAATATTCTCCTTCATTTTCTGTGCGACTCTGCTGCTTTACCTTCCAATATCCCTTCAGAAGACTCTCTCTCTCTCTCTCTCTCTCTCTCTCTCTCTCTCTCTCGTTGATTGTTGTTATTGGTCCATTGCATTTTTCTTCTTCTTCTTCTTCCTCTTCTAAACTTTTTTTTTTTACTATTATTGCTGCTGTGATTGTATTATTCTTTCTTTCTTTTTTTACTTCTTTCAGTTTCTCGTTTTGTAGTAAATGTTGTTGTTTTTTTTCCTCTATTACTATCATCATCATCATCTTCACTTTCTTCTTCATCTTTCTTTCTCTTAACTTTCTTTTTCTTTTCTTCTCCTTCACCTTTCTTTTCCCTTTTTTTATATATACATTTGTTTTCTTTTTTCTCTTCTCTTTTCTTTTCTGTTCTTTTCTCTCCTTTCCTCTTCTTCCTCCTCCTCCTCTTCTTCTTCCTGTTTTCGACCCAAACTCTCCACTCTCGCTCTTAACATTGTTTTCTTCCCACAAACTTCTCCTAAGACTCTCCATTTCTATCCATCTTCGTCTTATTTCTTATTTAGATTCCTTATTGTATCCTTCTCTTTGATTCATTACATTATTATCATTATTATTATTATTATCATTATTATTATTATTGCCACTACCATTACTACGTCTTTCCTATCATAAACATTAATACAACTTCTATTAAACCCTTGCCACAACAACAACAACAACAATAACAACAAACAAAAGCTACACGTTCTGCATACCATAACCTGTATTTATGAAGCTTAACTCCATGACGTAACAATGTAATTATAAAAACCCACAATAATGATGGGATAATACGAGGAAGTAATACAATGATAAACTAGATAATAATAATGATAATAGTAATAGTAATAATAATAATAATAATACAGCTATTTTTTTTTAATCAGTTATTTATAGAAAGAATATGAAAGAAAATAATAACAGACATAACGGAAAAATTTAAAGAAAATAAATAAAATAAAGGGGTAACATTTAACGACAAAAAATAATAAAAATAATAAAATAAATAAAATAAATAAATAAATAAAACGTGCAAGGGGGAAACATTAAAAAAAAATAACATCAAAATAACATTAGTATATAGAACGACATTAAAAGAACAATAAAACAACAATAGAACAGTTCATTGTCGAAGGAAAAGGGGAAAAAAGGAGAGGAAAAAAAAATATATATATAAAAAAAACGTAAAAGAACACCATTTTTGTTATTATTATTATTATTATTATTATTTCTTTGTATAACGTCTCTCTCTCTCTCTCTCTAATGTGTGTGTGTGTTTCCCATTGCCATTATTTCCGGTCATTACACAGGCAGATATACAAACAAATAAAAAAAAAAAGATATTCTGATAACTCCTTTCTTTCCCCCAATACTCTCTCTCTCTCTCCCCTAACACCTACTTCAAAAAACTGCCGCTAGAGGTCATCAATGCAGCCTTCAAAAATAGTTCCAAAGCTTGCCGATAGATGACTCTGTTACACTTATTAGTTCACAAATGCGCCGCCAGATGTCAGTATTGTCGCTAAACTAATGCGATAGTTTGTCGATAGATGGCGTTGTTAGTCATTCTAATAGTAAGTATCACCTGGAGGAGGAGGAGGAGGAGGAGGAGGAGGAGGAGGTGATAATGATGATATAGATAAGGAATAAAATTTTAAAAGGAGAACAAATATATTAATGATGAAAATAAAGAGGAAGAGGAAGAGGAGGAAGAGGAGGAAGAGGAGGGTAATAATGATAATAAAAATGAAGAACAGAATAAAAAAAATAATAGGAGACGAAAATTGAACTAATAATGAGGAGAAAGAAGGGAAAAAAAGAGGGAAAAACAGGAAGAGAAAAAAAAACAGACAAAGGGAAAAAAAATATAAAAAAAGGGAGAGGGAAAAAAAAGAGGGAAAGGGGAAAAAAGAGGGAAAAAAAAATATAAAAAAAAGGAACAAGGAAAAAAAAGAGGAAAAGAGGGAAAAAAAGAGGAAAAACAAGAATAGAAAAAAAATATAAATACAAAAAACCCCCACCACACTTCACTATAATCAAACAATTCACCTTCCCACCAGCGTTAAACCTTCACTGATCCCTTGCCTGGCGCACTAAACCCTGCCAAGCCTTACCTCGTGACGGCAGGGCAGCGCGGGAGCCGAGGAGGGTAAGCCTACGAACACTACAAAGGGGGGCAGGGTGTGTAGGGGACAGAGAGAGAGAGAGAGAGAGAGAGAGAGAGAGAGAGAGAGAGAGAGAGAGAGAGAGAGAGAGAGAGAGAGAGAGAGAGAGAATCAAGTTTTGCTCTCTTCAGTAACTTTTTTTTTCTCCCTTCGACAAGAGAAGAGAATCTGCACGAAACTTACTATCAAGTTTTGAAGAGAGAGAGAGAGAGAGAGAGAGAGAGAGAGAGAGAGAGAGAGAGAGAGAGAGAGAGAGAGAGAGAGAGAGATACTCATTCCTCTTCAATACACACACACCTGGTACGTGTTTACCTGTGTTGACGTGTAGGTAATTAGCCTTTATACCTTACCTGTCAACACACACACACACACACACCTCATTTCACATACACAAAAGTTTCCATCCTTAAACCTAGTCACTTTAATCTCCTTTTTTTCCCCTCCTTACCCCATTCCCTTCTCCTCCTTCCCCCCTCTCTTCCTCCCCTTCCTTACCCCTCTTTCCCTCTCTGTCCCCTTCCTTTCCCCTCACACACCTGCCGCACCTCGGGAACTATATCAATTACCTGAATACCTCACCTGAGTACCTTTTACCTGCTCAATTACCTGCCCATTGCAAGTTTTCCATTATCCTACCAAGAAAATTTTCCACGCCGCTAACCCTTTTAACAGCAGGAGGAGGAGGAGGAGGAGGAGGAGGAGGAGGAGGAGGAGGAGGAGGAGGAGGGGGAGGAGGAGGAGGAGGTGGTAGCCAGGTGTATGGAAAATTGGAGAATTGAATTATTAAGGGAAAAAAAAGTTAGATTCAAGCAGGAAATAAAAGGAAACAAGAGAAATGAGAGGAAAAAAGACAGTAAATGGAGGAGGAGGAGGAGGAGGAGGAAGGGGAAGGGGAAAAAAAGATATATATAAACAATTGAAATGTGAGATTAAAAAGTAAGATATGAAGGAAGGAAGTAAGAGAAAAAAAAGACAAAT
>JAPQNM010000034.1:1641266-1658766 GCA_029783475.1 Metacarcinus magister
GTTTCATTCTCTTTTGTACAATTTAACTTCACTTTCTTTCTTTCTTTCTCTTTTATCTTTCTTTCAAAATTCTTCTCTTTTTTCCGTTTTAGAAAATGATATACGTTTGACATTTATGCACACACACACACACACACATTTCCACGAGTAAAGTTAACATTTCAATTAAAAAAAAAAACATTCTTTCACGAGTCCCGTAGGATATCTCTCTCTCTCTCTCTCTCTCTCTCTTCTCTCTCTCTCTCTCTCTCTCTCTCTCTCATAATATAGCATAATGAAATATAAATACAATAATACAATGTAATACAACAACCATATGGAATAATAATAATACAGTAAAATAACATGATATATATCTTTGTCTTGCATTCTCATTTCCTTGCATCATTAATCCTAAGCTATACTCTTTATTTTTATATATCTCTACCCTCCTCCTCTACCTCTCTCTCTCTCACACACACACACACACACACATACACAACTTATACATACAAATCATCCTTATTATCTTCTTTATCCTCTCTCACTCATCCTCTTCCTAATCCCTCTATTATGCTGCCTCTCTCTCTCTCTCTCTCTACGGCCTAGTCTTGCTCTCATTTTTATTCTCTTCCATTCAATCTACACTTTCCTCCTCCTCCTCTTCCTCTTCCCCAAACCCTTCATTCTCCATTTGTTCCAATCCTCCTTTTTTTCCCTCCATCCCCCTCCCCCATTAATCTCTCCTCACCCCCCTCTTCTCTCTCTAATTCCCCTACTTCCCCTACTTCCCCTCCTCCCATCTTCCTTCCCCTCCCCTCTACCTGCTATTGTCTTTCCCTCATCCTTCCTTCCTCTCCCTCATTTCCCTTCCCCTTATCCCCTTCTTTCCCCTCCCTTCATCTCCCCTTTTTCCCTTCCCTTATTCTCTTTCCCCTTCTTTCCTCTCCCCTCCCCTTCTTCCCCTTCTTTTCCCCTCACCTTCACCACACGTGTAGGGAAGTGACAGAGCCTTTTGGATTCTACTGAGAGGAGGAGGAGGAGGAGGAGGAGGAGGAGGAGGAGGAGGAGGAGGAGGAGGAAGGCAATTGATATTCTGACGCTTCTCTTTCTTTTTTTCTTTTCTTTTTTTCATTGGTTGTCGTTACTGACATTTTAAAACTGTATTCTCACGCCACTATCTATCACCTTTTATCTCTCTCTCTTTCTCTCTCTCTCTCTCTCGCTCTAATCCCGCTGATCCTAAAACTTCACCTTTCACTGTATTACCAAACCTGTTTTTTCACTTTTTCAAACACAACACAACACATTTTTTTTCCCTTCATATTTTCAAGGTCATAATTTTATTTTTTTTTTAACTAAGCTTTTGTGAATTTCTATTTGTTTTTTTTTTATTTATTTATTTTTTTTAACAATGAGGTTTCTATGAATATTTATTTTTATTTTTATTGGTTAATTTCTGCAAATATTTCTTCATATCTATATTATCTTTATCATTTTGTTGTCAGTTTCCCTTTACATATGCAAGTTTCCACCCGTTAAATGCATCAAAAGGAACAGAGAGAGAGAGAGAGAGAGAGAGAGAGAGAGAGAGAGAGAGAGAGAGAGAGAGAGAGAGAGAGAGAGAGTTGACATGGAGATAACAGTTGGATACGTTTACTGAATATTGCATACACACGTAGGTACTCACACACACACACACACACAGGTATATTGACAAAGTGAAAAAAAATTGTTATAAAAAGAATCAGTTCATTATTACATTTGAAAGAGAGAGAGAGAGAGAGAGAGAGAGAGAGAGAGAGAGAGAGAGAGAGAGAGAGAGAGACCTAATTATGATACAAGATAATTGGAATGCTTTGTTAAGAGTACAAACACACATGGATAAAGAAGAGGAAGAAGAAGAAGAAGAAGAAGAGAAGAGAAAGAGGAAGAGAAGAGAAGAAGAAAGAGGAAGAAGAGGAAGAGGAAGAGAAAGAGGAAGATGAAAAAGAAGAAGAAAAAGAAGATGAAGAAGATGAAGAGGAAGAGAAAGAGAAGGAGGAAGATGAAGAAGATGATGATGATGAAGATGAAGAACAGGAACAAGAAAAAGAACTAAGAAGAAAGAAGAAAGAAAAGAAGAAAACGAAAAAGAACAAGAACAAGTAGACTAAATTGAAATGCTTATCAGAGGTGAGGTGAAAAAAAGGTAAAAATCTTCAGAAAGGTTAATTGCGGGTCCCTACAGGTGAAAATAGGTGAGGTAATTAGAAAAGTTACCTGGCAGACACCTTGAAGGAAGCACAGATATTCCTTAGCACCCCTTACCCCCCTTTTCCCCTCCCTCTCCCCTTACCTCCATTTTCAGGAAGGAGAGAGAGAGAGAGAGAGAGAGAGAGAGAGAGAGAGAGAGAGAGAGAGAGAGAGAGAGAGAGAGAGAGAGAGAGAGAGAAACAATTAGAACGAATAAAATAAAAATAAATAAATCTTCTTAATATAACAGTAATACAAATTTCTTTCACACACACAAACAAACATACAACAGAAACACACAAATACCTTATAATCCAAAGGGGGTGGGCGGCGGGGGCGTGGCGGGGGCGTGGGTGGGGGGGGGACGCCGCGCCACACACACATGACATGGGCGTGGAGAGATCCCTGCTCGCCCTCTGCCCCCACGCCCATCAGACAAGGATGGGCGGGGGGCATAATGGCTACAGACTCCACGCCCATGCCAGGCTGTGACGCAACGACCCTTGTAGTAGTAGTAGTAGTAGTAGTAGTAGTAGTAGTAGTAGTAGTAGTAGTAGTAGTAGTAGTAGTAGTAGTAGTAGTAGTAGTAGTAGTAGTAGTAGTAGTAGTGGTGGTGGTGGTGGTGGTGGCTGAAATATATGAAAAATTTTAGTAATACGAAAATCAGTGACATTTTTATAATATTCATAATAATAATAATAATAATAATGCATAATAATGATAATAATAACACTAATAATGAATAATAATAATAATAATAACACTAATAATGCATAATAATAATAATAATAATGCATATTAATGATAAGTAATAGTAGTAGTGGCCTTGAGACGGCTGTGTTCAAGGCGGTGTGTAATGGCGGCCGCTGTAATATCAGACAAATCACATTAATACATCAAGCAGTAATGTTTTTGGAATAGTAACATCATTAAAAATATATATAACATGAGTAGTAATAGAAATAACAATAATAATATGAGAAACTACAGTAGAAGTAGTAATTATAGTAAGGTAGAATAGTACGTACTCCCACTTACGAAAGTTCGCCGGTGACTGAGCGGACGTGCGCATGAAGAAGGAGGATCTAAGCGCTGATTGGCTGATGAATGCTGATCGCTGATTGGCTAATAATTACGTCTCTTTTAATTTGAAAACTATTTACTCTTTTATTCTTATTAAGGGTTATGTTAGTGGGTTTTTCATTTCGTTTTTGATGTGTAATGAGAGAGAGAGAGAGAGAGAGAGAGAGAGAGAGAGAGAGAGAGAGAGAGAGAGAGAGAGAGAGAGAGAGAGAGAGAGAGAGAGAATGGTATAGCCGTTACTTATTTTCCAAGGCTCACTGCTTCACTAGCTCGCTCTCTCTCTCTCTCTCTCTCTCTCTCTCTCTCTCTCTCTCTCTCTCTCTTGGCTACGATAATGAGTAATGACATCATCTTGCAAACACAGGGAAGAGACTTTGTAGCTAAAATGCAACACTCCCTCAACTTACTGACAAATAAATATGAGGACAACTATCTCCCTAACCAAGACCAAGGCCATGGCCGACACGCGCCCCCCCCCCCTCCCTCACCCAAGCTTCAGATGCAAGGCCACCACATGGTTGCAACATACAAATACCTCGGCGTCATTGTTGCAAGAAACAACACCAGCAAGGCCGAGATGCAACACCTCAAGACTAAATGCAACCTCAGAAATAGATTACTTACAGCATTGTCGTGGCAAGGGATGGGAGCAACAAGCAGTGTTATCCTCAACATATACAAGGCGGCCCTGCTACCATCACTAGTTGACTACACGAGTCCCGTCCTCCTTCACGTCACCACCACAGACGCTAAAGTACTTCAAACAATCCAGAGTGATGCGCTGAGGGCTACCGACGGGTCTGCGCCGCCGCCGACACCACCACCACCACCACCACCAGTGCGGCGCGAGGCAATGAGGTGAATGGTAATAGCCACGATTACTGCCAAGCTGTCAACACCACCACCGCAGCTCTACGGGTTGCTGACTTCTCCTCTTCCACCCAAACAGAGCTGGCATAACCCAATGACAACTACAAGGCAAGACCAACACCAAGCAGAAACAAGACGACAACATGAGAGCGCGGAGCGGCAGGGAGGCAATGTCAGCGCTTGGTGGCTGGGAGGAGTCACGGAAGGAACACCTCACCACCCCACCGCGGCGAAACCAGTCGCTGTGAGGTAGTGAGGTCAAGAATACGGCTTGGCTATATATACCCATATGCCTGGCAACTGGGCATCGCTACACCAGAGGAGAGGAGACGATGCCGTGTGTGTGACGAGGATGACGGACACACCTTGGAACACTACCTTACACTGTCCACCAGCTAATGTAGTACTAGGCCTGCAGTGTGAAGCGCCCGATCACCCAACCCTCACAGACCTTGCATAACATTTCCTAACTGTCCTCCCAAAAACACTAAGTGATTACCTTAAGTTTTGCGACATAACTAAATGGAAAATCATGTATAGTTAATCAAAACCATATGAACATCTATCCATACCCATATATGTAAAAATGTTAATAGTTACATTTGTTTTGTTTTGTAAAGTGATGAGACATGACTTTATTAAGCAACACATGTCTCTTTCACATGTATGATGTATTCATATTGTGAATAAAAATTATGAATATGAATATCTCTCTCTCTCTCTCTCTCTCTCTCTCTCTCTCTCTCTCTCTCTCTCTCTCTCTCTCTCTCTCTCTCTCTCTCTCTCTCTCTCTCTCTCTCCCTTTCCCTATTACTACCTTCATTCATTACTATAACTTCTCTTAACTTCCTCTGCCTACTATCATTATTATCATTATTATTACTTCCCCTCACTGTTATCACTTCCCCTCACCAAGCCAAGCCAAGCCTCGCCTAGCCTCGCCCCTTAGTCATCTCCCTCATTGAAGCCTTACCTGATCACCTCAAAACAATGGATCAATTATATGTTTTACCTAGTCTTAATGAGTTGTTTGTTCTATAAGTATCCTATCACCCCTTCCCCCTTCCCTTCCCTTCCCTTCCCTACACTTCCCTATCCTTCCTCCCCTCTCCCCTTCCCTTCCCCCTTTCCCTCCCCCTCTTGATACAGCCAGAATTGAAGGTCGTAATTTTTCACCCAAACAAGGAAATCACACGAATTGTTTACCCTTTCCTTAATTATTACTCTCTCACTCTCTCTCTCTCTCTCTCTCTCTCTCTCCTCCCTCCCTACCTACCTACCCTACCTACCTTGCCCTACCTACCTACCTAACCCTACCCTACCCAACCATATCTTACCCTACCCTACCCTATCTATCTGCATTGTGCTTATATGAACGATGATTAATGGGAAAGGTTAAGTAGTACTGGAGTTATTTATGTTATGTATGGAGTGTGTCAAGTCATATGTTACTAAATATTTCATTATATTTCACTAATATACATATGTCACTGGCTTTTTTCATAACATTTAAGTCTTTTTTTCATTATATTTCAGTTGTTTTTTTTCAATTTTATTTAGCTGTCATGTGTGTTTAACGGGAATGCTGGATGTGTGTGTGTGTGTGTGTGTGTGTGTGTGTGTGTGTGTGTGTGTGTGTGTGTGTGTGTGTGTGTGTTTGTGTGTGTGTGTGTGTGTGTGTGTGTGTGTGTGTGTGTGTGTTTAACCCTTACACTGCCGTCTACAGCAACTGCTGTAAACAAAATTATTAATTGTAACGACAAATTGGCAACTACCGGGCATGCAAGCATTAACCACGCCCCTTTTCAAACCAGTCACACCCCATCTGTATATATATATATATATATATATATATATATATATATATATATATATATATATATATATATTTAAAAAAAATTTTTTATATTAGATATACATATATATATATATATATATATATATATATATATATATATATATATATATATCATTTTTATCATCAATGTTTATTTTTATCATCAATGTTAATTTTTATCATCAATGTTTATTTTTATCATCAATGTTTATTTTTATCATCAATGTTTATTTGTATCATCAATATTTATTTTTATCATAATTATTTATTTTTATCATCATTATTTATTTTTATCATTATTTATTTATATCATTATTATTTATTTTTATCATTATTATTTATTTTTATCATTATTATTTATTTTTATCATTATTATTTATTTATATCATCAATATTTATTTTTATCATTAATATTTATTTTTATCATTATTATTTATTTTTATCATTAATATTTATTTTTATCATTAATATTTATTTTTATCATTAATATTTATTTTTATCATTAATATTTATTTTTATCATTAATATTTATTTTTATCATATATATTTATTTTTATCATTAATATTTATTTTTTATCATTAATATTAATTTTTTATCATTAATATTTATTTTTATCTTTAATATTTATTTATATCATTAATATTTATTTTTATCATTAAAATTTATTTTTATCATTATTATTTATTTTTATCATTAATATTTATTTTTATCATTAATATTTATTTGTATCATTAATATTTATTTTTATCATTATTATTTATTTTTATCATTAATATATATTTTTATCATTAATATTCATTTTTATCTTTAATATTTATATATATATATCAATAATATTTATTTTTATCATTAATATTTATTTTTATCATTAATATTTATTTTTATCATTAATATTTATTTTTATCATTATTATTTATTTTTATCATTAATATTTATTTTTTATCATTAATATTTATTTTTATCATTAATATTCATTTTTATCATTAATATTTATTTTTATGATTAATATTTATTTTTATGATTAATATTTATTTTTATCATTAATATTTATTTTTATCTTTAATATTTATTTTCATCATTAATATTTATTTTTATCATTAATATTTATTTTTATCATTAATATTTATTTTTATCATTAATATTTATTTTTATCATTAATATTTATTTTTATCATTATTATTTATTTTTATCATTAATATTTATTTTTATCATTAATATTTATTTTTATCATTATTATTTATTTTTATCATTAATATATATTTTTATCATTAATATTTATTTTTATCTCTAATATTTATATTTATCAATAATATTTATTTTTATCATTAATATTTATTTTTATCATTAATATTTATTTTTATCATTAATAGTTTTTTTTATCATTAATATTTATTTTTATCATCAATATTTATTTTTATCATCAATATTTATTTTTATCATCAATATTTATTTTTATCATCAATATTTATTTTAATCATCAATATTTATTTTTATCATTATTTATTTTTATCATCAATATTTATTTTTATCATCAATATTTATTTTTATCATCAATATTTATTTTTATCATCAATATTTATTTTTATCATCATTATTTATTTTTATCATTAATATTTATTTTTTATGATTAATATTTATTTTTATCATTAATATTTATTTTTATCATTAATATTTATTTTTATCATTAATATTTATTTTATCATCAATATTTATCTGTATCATTAATATTTATTTTTATCATTAATATTTATTTTTATCATTATTATTTATTTTTATCATTAATATTTATTTTTATCATTAATATTTATTTTTATCATCAATATTTATTTTTATCATTAATATTTATTTTTATCATTAATATTTATTTTTTATCATTAATATTTATTTTGATCATTAATATTTATTTTTATCAAGAGAGAGAGAGAGAGAGAGAGAGAGAGAGAGAGAGAGAGAGAGAGAGAGAGAGAGAGAGAGAGAGAGAGAGAGAGAGAGAGAGAGAGAATAAATAGGAAAGAGAAAAATAAACAAATAAAGAGGAAATAAACAGAAAGAAAGAAAGAAAGAAAAAAATAGACATCACATCACACCAGAAAATCCTCTTCCTTAATACTCTCTCTCTCTCTCTCTCTCTCTCTCTCTCTCTCTCTCTCTCTCTCTCTCTCTCTCTCTCTCTCTCTCTCCACACACCCAAGTTTGGTCTCTAATACTTCTTAAACACACTAAGTTCCTGATGCTCGGCTTAAAAAACAACTTACAGATTACGACACACACACACACACACACACACACACACACACACACACACACACACACACACACACACACACACAGACTTATGTAGCTAAATTTTCACACATTTCTTTCCTTTCCACGTCTTTATGTGTGTGTACGTGTTTTCATGTGTGTGTGTGTGTGTGTGTGTGTGTGTGTGTGTGTGTGTGTGTGTGTGTGTGTGTGTGTGTGTGTGTGTGTTTCCCCGTCAGCAGCAGCAGCCATTATCTCGTGCAAACACCGCAGCATCCAAGAGTCAACAGCCAACAGACCGCCGCTCGCACGTTTATATAGACCCAGGGACCCCAGCTACGAGCCCTCCCATTGGCTGAGACTCGGAATGCTCGGCTGTGATTGGTCCTTACCCCCCTTTTACCCCCCCAACACAACCAGCAGCCAATAAAAAGACTGGACAAGTTTGCAGCGTCTTGTATGTTATGATTTTCCCGCCAAAATTTTTGTATATATATTTTTTTGTTTAATGTTGGAAATTTTCGTTTTTAGCTGATTGAGATAATATTTTTAGGTTGTATTAACTGGAGAGAGAGAGAGAGAGAGAGAGAGAGAGAGAGAGAGAGAGAGAGAGAGAGAGAGAGAGAGAGAGAGAGAGAGAGAGAGAGAGAGAGAGAGCGTGTGTGTGTGAAAGAGAAGAAAAAAAAAGTTACTGAAAAGAACTTAAGATTTATGTTTTTTTTTTTCTTTCTTCTCTCACTCTTTCACTCTTTCAAGTTTTATCTAAGGAGGGAAAGAAGCAGAAGTTATCCAATAAACTTGTGCCGTCACACACACACACACACACACACACACACACACACACACACACACACACACACACACACACACACACACACACATTAAAGAAACGTTAACTGAAAATAAGAAATAAGACGACGACGAAGAGGAGGAGGAGGAGGAGGAGGAGGAGGAGGAGGAGGAGGAGGAGGAGCCACGTGACCTAGGATGACCTGTGACCTTTGACCTGACCTAGCAAGCACTTCCCACCACGCCCTCTTCAGTCAGCAGCTCCACAAAGACCACGCCACCACGCCAACACGCCACCCCAACACATCATTTCAAACCTCTGCTCCAACATGATAAAGATTCACGCCTCTCTCTCAGTCTCTTCCACCCACCCTCACACTCTTCCACCCACCCTCACACCCTCACACACTCTTTCACCCACCCTCACACCCTCTCCCACCCACCCTCACACCCTCTTCCTGCCTTGGTGGTGTGTGTCTCCTAAAACTGCATTGAAAGGGAGTACCAGCCCACCCTCACAACCCACCCTACCCAGCCTACCCTAACCAGCCCACTTAGCCGAGGAAGCAGCAATAACAGCAACAAAAAATGGTAGGACATGTTTTCAGCCTGGCGGCATAAATCATGAGATGGGTTGGAGTTGTTAAGATTCTGACACAGACTATTAATTCACCATTCTTTACCCACTCACGAAACAGAGCTGGCATGATTCCAGCGGGGGATTAAAAAGAACATGGGCTTAATGAGAGGCAGGACTGCGTTAACCTGTGTAAGCTGCCTGGAACACTGGAATACGGGATGAACCAAGACTGATGAACCTAACCTAACCTAACCTAACCTAACCTAACGTAACCTTATCTAACCTAACCTAACTAAACCTAGCCTAATCTAATCTAACTTTACAGTGCTTGGAATGTGAGCTGCCTGTCTGCCTGGAATATGAGATGAACCAAACCTAATCTAACCTTACCTTACCTAACCTAACCTAACCTAACCTAACCTAGCCTAACTTGAACCTAACCTGACCTAACCTGACCTAGCCTTACCTAGCCTAACCTAAACCTAACCTAACCAGACCTAATCTAACCTTACCTTCCCTTACCTAAACCTAACCTAAACCTGACCTAACCTAACCTAACCTTACCTAACCCACCCTAACCTAAGGCTGCATACAATTACCTCCATTAATTAAGTGTTACACAGAGACTGATGAATAAGTGACACGGAGGCAAGTCATTCCAGAGATCATTAAACTTAGTACAGCCTCACCCACTTACACTTAACAAACACACACAAGCACCTCACATTAGTCAGGATCATCTTGAGGAACTATCTTCAAACTTGACACAAACTCATATTCTGCTCCTCCGCGTGGGTGGCTGCTTCACCTTCACTGCCGCCAGGACCCATGAAAATGAAGGAAAGGAAGGAACACACAGAGGAAGGAAGGAAGGAAGGAAGGAAGGAAGGAAGGAAAGAAGGAAGGAAAGAAGGAAGGAACATACAAGGAAGAAAGGGAAGTGTACAGGTATAAGACAGATAATAAAGGAAGGAAGAGGAACATAATACAGAATAATGATAAAATATACGAAATATAGTGAATATACATAATACGATAAATAAAGAGAAAAGACTGAGTGAGAAAGATGAGGAACAGGCATACGAGAGAGAGAGAGAGAGAGAGAGAGAGAGAGAGAGAGAGAGAGAGAGAGAGAGAGAGAGAGAGAGAGAGAGAGAGAGAGAGAGAGAGAGAGGGAGAGAGAGAGAGACACACAATTAAACTATTTTTCTTATACGTACACACAAGTAATATGTACGTATGAAGGAGGGACAAGGAATATAGGAATAATAAAGATGAGAGATAGAAGAAAAAATACAATACATGGAAGGCGACACAGAAAGAGACACAGAGAGACAGAAAAAAAAAATAAATGCAACGCCTTTGACAAGAATTTAGGTTATTTCAGTGACAGGAAGGGAAAAAATATAGACAGAAAGACGGAGATATAGAGAGACAGACAGAGACGAGAGACGAGAGAGAGAGAGAGGAAAAAATAGTTACACCTTCACAAGAATTTGGTTTATTTTAGTGACAGAAAGAAAACAGACACAGACAGACAGACAGACAGACAGACAGACAGACAGACAGACGACACAGAAGAAAAAAAAAAATAATTGTAATGAAAAAAAACAAAAACATCTTCAACACCAGTACTAAAAAGACAGGATAGGAAAGCAAGAAGGTTCCTCCCCACCCATCTACCTCACCCCCACCCCAACCCACCTCTCAACCCTCACCAATCCCTCTCCCCTCTTCACATCCATCCACACCTTCACCCCTACCCACCCCTACCCATCCATCCCTACCCCCCCCCCTATTCACCCCAACCCCCTCAACCTCCCTCATAATATACAAAGGGAAACTGGGAACAATATACATGAAGGAAGAAAAATATAGGGAAATTTTCAGGGGTTATTTTTTTTATTTATATATTTTTTTTATTGTCCAGAATGAAAGGGAAATATTTGCCATGAATTTTGTTTGTATATGAAGATGAATTATTTAGGCTTTATTAGTTTTATTAATTTATCTATTGGTTAATTAAGGTGAATTGTATGTTATGTTGAGGCACACACCCACCCACACACACACACACACACACACACACACACACACACACACACACACACACACATCACACACTCAAAACCAAAAACACACACAGCTCTCCACAATTAATTTTCTGCACTCAAACAAGTCTCAACATAACAGTAAACAACAATAACACCACCATACAACACCATAAACTAACCAACACTTCATAAACACATACAGTAAATAAAAAAACTAAAAAAAACTATGGCTCGTAACACCTGACAATATTAACAATGATGAAAGAAAATGAATCAAAACGGTAAATAAATAATAAAAAAAAACGAAAATAGTTCCCAATTAACAAACATTTTCAAACACCAACGAAGACAAACTGGCGTACACACACACACACACACACACACACACACACACACACACACACACACACACACACAGTTCAAAGTCCATCACAATAATTACTAAACTCTCTTCGAATTCCATAGTCAGTGAGTCATTTTTCTTTCCTTGTAACTCTGGTGTTTGAATCAAGTGTTTGTCTGTGTTTGTTTGTGTTTGTCTGTGTTTGTTTGTGTTTGTTTGTGTTTGTTTATGTTACGTGCTTTAAACAAACTCGTGATGCAACATTCATGACCCTCGAAGCAGCTGTTTGTGTTTGTTTGTTTGTGTGTGTGTGTGTGTGTGTGTGTGTGTTTGTTTTTTCATCACAATCGTTTGATGAATATGTGTGATGTTGTAGGAATGTAATCAGATAAGTATGTGTGTGTGTGTGTGTGTGTGTGTGTGTGTGTGTGTGGTGTGTGTGTGTGTGTGTGTGTGTGTGTGTGTGTGTGTAACTTCCACGTATATTCTTGTAATGACTCAAAGCAATTCATAATTAAGCCCTACGACACGTTTAACCCATTTACAGAATCTCTCTCTCTCTCTCTCTCTCTCTCTCTCTCTCTCTCTCTCTCTCTCTCTCTCTCTCTCTCTCTCTCTCTCTCCAACCACAGTCCATCGTTTAGTGGTCTGCATGGGTAAAACCTCATCAAAATTAATTAGGATGCGAAGCTAGTGTCATTAATTACTATGGGAAAAATATACCATTCTCTCTCTCTCCTCTCTCTCTCTCTCTCTCTCTCTCTCTCTCTCTCTCTCTCTCTCTCTCTCTCTCTCTCTCTCTCTCTCTCTCTCTCGGTGTGTTTTATGGAGTTTAATATCCTGCAAGATGA
This sequence comes from Metacarcinus magister, assembly GCA_029783475.1. Lineage (NCBI taxonomy): Eukaryota > Metazoa > Arthropoda > Malacostraca > Decapoda > Cancridae > Metacarcinus > Metacarcinus magister. The sequence goes on from JAPQNM010000034.1 coordinate 1,654,133, forward strand.
CCAATAATTCTCCGTAATGAAGGTAAATTGCAGGTTAATTGAAATGAAATGAACGAAAAAAAAAAGGGTAAATTTCTATAAATGCAAATCTCTCCTTTAACTAAAAATGAGTGTGTGTGTGTGTGTGTGTGTGTGTGTGTGTGTGTGTGTGTGTGTGTGTGTGTGTGTTATAAAGGAAGATAGATAGACAGACAGATATATACCTAGATAAACAGACAGACACACAAACAGACAGTACCAATAACCTTACATTCCCATTAACATCATCATCAACTACTACCATTAACCATTATTAACCCTATCTAATACTACCATTAATTTACCCTTATTAAACCTCTACTTTCTAATTCCTTTTTTTTTTTTCTAATAAGGTTTCAGCCTCTCACGGAAGTACTGTCCCAAACCCTAATACAATGATTACTCTTTTCAAATCACTCTTAACTTTTGAATTCATCCTTTTTAACGGGATAAGTTTTAATTTTATAGATTATTACGCTTATTATTATTGTTATTGATACTATTATTATTATTATTATTATATTTTGATTGCTGTTTTTATTCTTCATATTTTCCTTCTTCATTTTCTCTCTTTCTTCTTTTCTTTTTGTTTCCTTTTTCTTTTTCTTTTTCGTATTATTATTATTATTATTACTATCATGTTGACTAGTAATTTCTGGTTGAGTGAGGCAGTGGTTACGAGGTGATCCAATTAGGTAGTTTAACCCCAAAATTAGTGGTTAATAGGCTTGTTATAGGCCTACACTATATTTATTTGAACATTATTACTAAGAATCACGGATATTTAATGGTTATTGCATTGTTTTTTCTAATTTATTTCATTATTATTTGAAGAGATTTATTTATATTATGTTTGGTGTGTGTGTGTGTGTGTGTGTGTGTGTGTGTGTGTGTGTGTGTGTGTGTGTGTGTGTGTGTGTGTGTGTGTGTGTGTGTTATTTGAAGTATGGAAAGCGAAGTAGTTTGCTAAATAAAAGTTTGTTCCCCTGATATTTCGCGTTTTTTTAATCTATTGTTTTTTTTCCACCATTTTATAGTTTCAAAATGTTTTTTCTAATTCCTTATTAATTTTTTTCATATTTTTCCTAAGATTATTATTATCATCATTACTATTACTATCATTATTATTATTATCATCATTATTATTAGCATTATTATTATTGTTACGGAGCAAGTAAGTAGTTGGTAGCTTCCTATCTATCTATCTTCCTGTCTGTCTGTCTTCCTGTATATCTGTCTACCTACCTGTCTGTATACTACCTGTCTGTGTGCCTGCCTGCCTGTCTCTAAATTGTCGTTCGTTGTTGACCCAAATGGCAGTAAATAACATTATACGTCATTAATTCAGCACTTATCTCAGTTTATTCCATTATCTGCACACATAATTTGATCTCGTGCCATTAAAAAATATATTACAGCAGATACACCTTTGTTGTTGTTATTATTATTATTTTTATTTTTATTTGTTATTCTTGATAGGCTGTGAGTGGTAGGCTTATGTAATTGTTAATGTTATTTAGCATACTTAGGAAATACACAGAATAAGGAAAAAAACTTTATAAATAGTTAGAAGGAATAGGAAATAATAGTAGAATGTGGAATAATACAAAAAAAATATACACCTAAGAATTAATAAAACTAGTGAAGGATAAAGAAATCAAAGAAAAATACATGTAAGTACTTGGGAAAATATAAGAGATGAAGAAATTGTAAATATCAAGAAAAGCAAATGCAGTGAAAATGAAATAAAATAAAAATAGATGAAACATTGAACAAACTAATAATCACAGGAACAAACTTTTAACAAACCACTTCACTTTTTAGACTTCAAATCCAATACATTTAGGAAACTATTTAAACACCACATTATTATTATTATCATTATTATTGTTATTATTACTATTATTATTATTATTATTATTATTATTAGTAGTAGTAGTAGTAGTAGTATCATCACCATCATTACCACTATTATTATTACTATTACCATTATTATTATTATTATTATTATCAAAATTATTATTATTATTACTACTATCACCTTCACGCGGAATAATCACAAACTAATTAATGTTCATTTAATTACTTGTTATTGGAATAAATGGCTGGTAATGTGGAAAACCTTTAGAACACCACCACACACACACACACACACACACACACACACACACAAGAGAGAGAGAGAGAGAGAGAGAGAGAGAGAGAGAGAGAGAGAGAGAGAGAGAGAGAGAGAGAGAGAGAGAAGAGAGAGAGAGAGAGAGAGAGAGAGAGAGAGAGAGAGAGAGAGAGAGTTTGTGTGCGTGTGTATAAAGAGATAACACACACACACACACACACACACACACACACCAATAAAACAGTAACCTTCATACAATACAATACAATAATAAAAAAAAAAAATCAAATATATCTCAATCTTGTTTAATTAGTAATCAAAATAGTAATAATAATAAAAAAATAATCAGGTAGAGAAAAAATTAACTACCGTGTGATAAAATATATAGTTTAAGACTCCCCTTTCTAGACCAGCGTTTTCTTTACATAGTCGTGGTGGTGGTGGTGGTGGTAATAGTAGTGGTGGTGGTAGTAGTAGTGGTAGTGGTGGTGGTGGTGGTGGTGGTAGTGTCGACTCATCCGAACTATCTCGAATAATTGTTTCACATCCACGTAATAATAGCCAACAAACTTTACGAAACATTAACAAACAAACACACACACACACCATTATCATTATTTCATCTTAATTTCCAAAGAAAACATAAAAAAGATAAGTAAAATAAACGAATAATCCAGATATAAAATAATTCTGAGTGAAGCAAGACTCGAAACAGTGAACCATGAAACACTTGAATCTCCCTCTCCCCCTCTCTCTCTCCATCTCCCTTCCCCCCTCCTCTCTCTCCATCTCCCTCTCTCTCTCAGCATTCTTCTTCCTAGTGACTTAAATACATGACTTACAGTATAATCAGTCACCCTGGACTTACAAGGCTGACTGGTGACTCTTTCTCCTCCAATAAACGTTAATTTCACTCACACTAAGAGGTAGTAGATCAGCATTCCCCCAGCGATGCGTCCTTCCTCCTCCACTGTTCGAGACACACTGAGGTGGACTTAAGGGAATAGCTTACCCTCGGGATGTAATTGTTGAGCCTGTTTATTTATTTTATGCTTATTATAGTTTTATTTGAAGTATTTTTCTTTAATAATATAGTGGGAATTAAGTGTGTTGGGTATATCGTAACCTAAGGAAGTCAATGTTGTTATATGAAAGATTATTTATATATATTCTTTTTGTTTATATAGTTTATACAATCTTTTGAACTGTTTTGTATTATCTATTATAGTGTTGTTATATATATTTCTTGTCATGATATAATAGATAAGAATTGGGTAGGTTTTCGTACCCAAAAGATAACATTGTAGTACTTCGATTCCTGAAGAGTTGTTTTATAATACATTTTCATCCTGTTAATCTATCTTATGCTTATTATAACGTTATTATAAGCAATGTTCTTGATCTAATGTTGATTATAACGTTATCTTAAGCTATTTTCTTTATCTAGTGAATGAGATTGGGGGCAGCGCATCGTACACCAACAACCTCAAGACTATCGTAAGCTGATATTATCCATTATTGTTTATTATGTTTATCTTGTATTATTCTATGTTGTGTGTTTGTTTAATATAATATAACTGCGATAGAAAAAGATGATGATGAAGATGAACATAATGAACAGACAAACTACAATGTAACATAATAATAATAATAATAATAATAATAAGCTCGTAATAATAATAATAATACAATAATGATATGTATGAATTAATTATTATGCAAACCTATCCAGGAGTGAGATTAAATGTATCTGTCTGTTTATCTACCTGTCTGTTTGTCTGTCTGTCTTAAGCTACCTGTATCTTACCTTTCTTAATTAGCTAGTACACACACACACACACACACACCTGTCTTTCCTTCTCCTCCTCCTTCTTCTCCTTCTTCTTCCTACTATTTAAGACACAAACAAAAATAATAATAAATAAATCAAAGGAATAAATAAAACATGATTGGTTGACTATTACAAATCTTTTAATTTTTTTTTCATTCTCATTTTCTTTCTTTTTCTTTTTCTTTTTCTTTCCCGTTGTGTATGTATGTATGTATGTATATTCCTTCGTAATTACTGACTCAATAACAATGATGTATATTTATTGATTCACATTAACATTAACATTGAGTATAAAAATATAGCATCTCTCTTTATTTTTTATTATTTTTTTTGTAGTAAAATAGAATAAAATACGCGACATAAATTATATTCTATCATTTATATTTTCTTTTTATTTTTTTATTATTTTCATTTATTATTGTTTATTGTTATTATTATTATGATTATTTAGTAGTAATATTAGTAAATGTTAGTAGTATTTATATATTTATTTAATGTGTATATTTATAAGAAAGGGTAGTGGTTATTCTCTCTCTCTCTCTCTCTCTCTCTCTCTCTCTCTCTCTCTCTCTCTCAAAATTCAATGATAGTAAAAATTTGATGTCCGATTAAAGTTGTGTGTGTGTGTGTGTGTGTGTGTGTGTGTGTGGTGTGTGTGTGTGTGTGTGT
>JAPQNM010000034.1:1673441-1675941 GCA_029783475.1 Metacarcinus magister
GAGCAGGAGACGTTCGTTCTATTGAGCTATTTCAAAATGAAATTGGAATGCAATTATAGATGTAAGAGTGTAATTATTATGCATTAATTTCTTTCACAAAATTTTCATTTTCTTCATAGGTATTTGAGTTATTGGAAAGATGATGACAATATGAGATAGACATTATCAAACTACATAACTCCACTTCTATACAATTTTCTTGTAGAATAATATTTACGTAGTAAAATGGGAAAACCTTTTTCGACCTCAATTCTGGTGGAATTTACGGGCCACAAAATAACTAACGTTTTCCACTTATTTGACTTCTTGGCAGAAATCATGTTATTTTGAATAACTCGAAAAGTATGAAGTTTACGTCAAAAATGTATAGAATAGTATCCTCCTTTCCTTCCATCCTACAACTGTCCCTCTCCTCGCAGGACCTTCAATGTCACTCACACTTCCTTCACAAACAAAGTACATTCACGACACCTACATTACAAGCAACATTATTATTATTATGTTTTATTATTTTTACTTTCAAAGGCGGTGAAACAGGTCCAAGGAGAGAGGAGGAAAGGGGAAAGGGTGAGGGGAGTTAGAGAGCGAGAGAGAGAGTGAGAGGAGAGGGGAGGGGGAGGGAGTAGATTAACCGGTCAAGTGGGTGTGGTTTTGAAGCGTGAAGGAGTGAGGGGGAGAGGGAGATGATCTACTGTGAGAAAGGGGTGAGGGGAGGGGAGAGGGGAGGGGAGGGGAGGGGAGGGGAGGGGAGGGGAGGGAGGGAGGGGAGCTTAAAAGGGGTTGCGGCGGATGGGTGAAAGGTAAGGGAAGTGATCTGGAGTGAAGGTTGGGAGGGGAGAGAGAGGTGAGGGGAGATACCTGGGGAAGAGAGGGGAAGAGAGGGGAAGAGAAAGATATATTAAGGAGGAGGAGGAGGAGGAGGAGGAGGAGGAGGAGAGGAGGAGGAGGAGGAGGAGGAGGGTGAGGGATATTGGGGACTTTAGGTATATTTATGGGGAGGTAAGGGAGGGGAGAGGAAGAGGGGAGAGGGAGGGGAAGGGGGAGGAAGATGGAAGGGGAGAAAGAAGGGAGGGAAGGGTAAGAAATGGGATGGAGTAAAGGGACTGAAAGAACGAGAGAGAGAGAGAGAGAGAGAGAGAGAGAGAGAGAGAGGAGAGAGAGAGAGAGAGAGAGAGAGAGAGAGAGAGAGAGAGAGAGAGAGAGAGAGAGAGAGGTATCTGGAGGGAATCAAAGGGCAGAGTAGAAAGGGAAGGGAAGTTTTGAAAGGAGGGGAGAGGGGAGAGGAGAGAGAGGGGAGAGGGGAGAGAGAAGAGAGGGGGGAGAGAAGAGAGAGGGGAGAGAAGAGAGAGGGGAGAGGGGAGAGAGGGGAACACATGATACAAGACCGATACGTCAGGCCTCTCAATTCACTAGTGAGGAGGAGGAGGAGGAGGAGGAGGAGGAAGAGGAGGAGGAGGAGGAGGAGGAGGAGGAGGTGGTGGAGGAAGAGGCAGGGTGTCTGGTGATACCCTAAGGAGTTTTCTTCTTCTTCTTCCTCCTCCTCCTCCTCCTCCTCCTCCTCTCCTCCTCCTCCTCCTCCTCCTCCTTCACTCACCTGCTTTACGTGGTTATTTTTTATTGAATTTCAGTTGCTTATTATTATTATTATTATTATTATTATTATTATTATTATTATTATATCCTCATTATACGATTATTATTATTGTTATTATTATTATTATTATTAACATTATTTCCATTCTTATACGCCTGATTAAAAATAACTTGTCCCTCACCATATCTCTCTCTCTCTCTCTCTCTCTCTCTCTCTCTCTCTCTCTCTCTCTCTCTCTCTCTCTCTCTCTCTCTCTCTCTCTCTCGATTACTACTATTGGGACACAAACTGATTTTTATTCTTAGACTTAGTTTTTTTTTATTTCTATTTATATAAACGGAAGAAGAAAAGGGGATTTGATGATGGAATAGAAAGTCAAATTATTAATAGAAGTAAGAAGAGGTAGTAGTAGTAGTAGTAGTAGTAGTAGTAGTAGTAGTAACAAGTAGTAGTAGTAGTAGTAGTAGTAGTAGTAGTAGTAGTAGTAGTAGTAGTAGTAGTAACAAGTAGTATAGTAGTAGTAGTAGTATAGTAGTAGTAGTAGTAGTAATAGTAGTAGTAGTAGTAGTAGTAGTAATAATAATAATAATAATAATAATAACAAACCCACTAATATATATATAAAAAAAAAATAATTAGGTAGCAAAACAAACACACACACTCACACACACACACACACACACACACACACACACACACACACACACACACACACAGGTAAACAAACAAAACAAAACAAAACAAACAAAAACTTGACAATGATCGGTTTCACAGGTAGAAGAAAGCCATTGAAACACCTGTACACGATAATTACCTTTTCACTCCAACCTATTATCCTCTCTCTCTCTCTCTCTCTCTCTCTCTCTCTCTCTTCTCTCTCTCTCTCTCTCTCTCTCTCTCTCTCTT
>JAPQNM010000034.1:1688441-1690941 GCA_029783475.1 Metacarcinus magister
AAGGTTGACGGGCGGCCGAGCGTCCCTCCCGCGGCGGGCACCCGGGGGCACCTTACTAACACTGTTACTACGTGGACACTGTGGACTAATGCGACAACACTTAATGATGATGATAATAGAATAATAATAATGATAATAATAATAATAATAATAATAATAATAAATAATAATGTGATAATAATAATAATAATAACGATACTAACAATAATAATAATAATAATAATAATAATAATAATAAATAATTACCATCCCGTCACCCAAGTAATCAGGCAAATTTAATTACCTCGTAAAGCTTAATTCTAGACAGTAATTAAGTTCGACATTATTAGTATTATCATTATTATTATTATTATTATTATTTAGTGCAGCTATATATAGATTATGTCATTATTACATTATTAATCATTATCAATACAACGAAATGACAAAATAATAATAATAATAATAATAATAATAATAACTTAATCTAAAACCATTCTCTCTCTCTCTCTCTCTCTCTCTCTCTCTCTCTCTCTCTCTCTCTCTCTCTCACTCTTATACTCACTTTGTCATAATTATCCTCGTTATTGTTGTCTCTCCCTCAGGGTCTTGCAGGGGGGAGGGAGGGGGAAGGGGGGGAGGGAAGGAGGGGGGGAGGGGAGGGGAGGGTCACAAGGGGGGGTTACTCCTCCCTTCTACACTTTGTTTCCTCCTCCTTTTCCTTTCTCCCCTTGATCATGTTTTCAGTCATTGTTTTTTTTCTATTTATTTCACTCTAATTTGATCTATCTTTTGTTTTTTATATTTTTTTATTTCTATTTTTATTTTTCTTATATATATTTTTTTTTGTTTTTCTTTCACTTTTATTGGTTTGTTTTTTTTGTTTTTGTTTCCTTCTCGTGTTTTTTTTTTATTTTTATTTATTTTCTAGTTTATTGTGTTTTTTGTTTTTTTTTCTTTTTTTTCTTTTTGGATTTGTTTTCGTTCAACTTTCTATTTTTATTTGCACTGTTCTCGCTTTCTTTTTTTTCTTTCTTTCTTTTTTTTTCTGTCTTTGAAAGTGAAGAAACTTTTTGTCAGGTTAACGATTCTCTCTCTCTCTCTCTCTCTCTCTCTCTCTCTCTCTCTCTCTCTCTCTCTCTCTCTCTCTCTCTCTCTCAAGCATCACCACCACGCCAGAGCAACAACAACAACAACAACAACAACAACAATAACAACAATAATAATAACAATAATAATTACAGGTAAGATATAACTCATTAAAGCCACGCCCAGGTGAGCAGACCCTAATTAAAGGTGTTAACTAATCCCCTCTCACTCTCTCCCCTCCCTCTCTCCCCTCACCTCCTCTCTCCCCTCCCCCTCTCCCCTCCCTATCAATGTACTGTAAGTCACTTGATATTAGGTGAAGGTGGTGTGGCCAGGTAAGTACTAATTAGGTAGAGCTGCACAGGTAGGTAGGTAGGTAGGCACTTAAACGTAGGTGTAATAGTAGTAGTAATGATGATAATGATAATAATAATAATAATAATAATAATAATAATAATAATAATAATAATGATAATAATAATAATAATAAACTTTTTTCTTCGTATAGGATTACAGTGTCACAAAAGAGATTGTCAGAGGAGGAGGAGGAGGAGGAGGAGGAGGAGGAGGAGGAGGAGGAGGAGGAGGAGGAGGACAAAATCAGATTCCCTTCCCTTCTGTAGAATGAGAGCAACATGTGTTCTTCCTCTTCCTCTCCCTCCTCCCTTCCCTCCTTCCCCTCTTTACTCCCCTCTCTTATCTCCCTAATTCCCTCTTTCTCCCCTATGGCCTTCCCTCCCTCCTGTCTTCCTCTTACAATCTTCCTCTCTCTCTCTCTCTCTCTCTCTCTCTCTCTCTCTCTCTCTCTCTCTCTCTCTCTCTCTCTCTCTCTCTCTCTCGCCATTTTACTCTCAAGCCTCTTCAATCCTCTCTCTTCTCCTCCTTTTCCTCTTCACCTTCTTCCTTCCTCTCACTTCCCCTCTATTTCCTCCCTATCTCTTACCTCTCTTCTCACCCTCTTCACTTCTCTCTCTCTCTCTCTCTCTCTCTCTCTCTCTCTCTCTCTCTCTCTCTCTCTCTCTCTCTCTAAACATATATGACATCAGACCAATTGTATTTTCCTTCTATTGAGAGAGAGAGAGAGAGAGAGAGAGAGAGAGAGAGAGAGAGAGAGAGAGAGAGAGAGAGAAGGGATAAAGAAAGTGTATAAAGAAAGTGAAGGAATGAAAGAGATAATTAAAAGAATAAAAGAGAGAAAGAAAGAAATACACGAATGAAAAAATATATATATAGGAAGAAAAAAGGAAATAAATGTTGAAAAATCGAAATAAATAAATAAATAAATAAAAAAAATGTATAAGAATAAAATTTAAATAAAAACCAAAACACACAAACACACTCCGGAAAAAAAAAAAATATTTAATCCCCAATAAAAATAAATAAATAAATAAATAAATAAATAAATAAATAAATAAATAAATAAATAAATAAA
>JAPQNM010000034.1:1703441-1718849 GCA_029783475.1 Metacarcinus magister
AGTTCTTTCTGCCTGTCATTTGATACTATCTGATCAAGTTTTTCTTTAATGAAAACTGTGAACCTTTTTTGGCACACACGACATCTGCCAGTAATACATTGCACTGGTCTAACACCTTGTCTGGAAAGTTGAATTTACTCACATCATTCTTTAATCTTTTCTTATATTATTTCTTGTTGTGTCCTTTTGGAAATAGGTGTCCAGGTATTATACACTCATTAATGTCAAAATATTCATTACTTTCAACACATTTATATAGCATGAGCAGGTAGCCAGTTTTTTTTTCTCTTGTAATTGAAGAGTGTAGCTCAGTAAGTCTTTGTTCATTGCTAAGATATCCCAGACTAGGAACACATTCATCTTGTGTCTGCTCTTTGTACCTTATCAATGTTGTCACTATGTTTATTCATGTGTGGGTTCATACTATTACTGTATATTCAAGTGTTAGTCTCACTTTTCAGATGATAAGTGTAGTGGCAGCACACTGTTACTATTAATAACGTTATTCCCCTCCCAGGATGTACCAGCACTAGTGGTAGTCTAGTATAGCATCTTTTTATAACTTCATTCTTTATTCATTCCACATTATGAAACTAGTTAATGTAATAGCTGACAGTATGAGAGGTTATCAGTGAACGTGACATGAAGGCAGGAATACCACACCAACGCCCGGGAACACAAGGTTTAACTAGAGTGTGTAGCTTTAGTCAACATTATTGTATTCTTTTTCTGCATTGAATTCCATCAGCCATTCATGTAACTTTATCAGATCTTTTTATAATTCCTTGCATGAATCATATATTTTTTTCCTTTTGTATTTTAGCCTCATCAGCAAACATATTATTGTAAATTTATTCTAATGTTGTCATTTACATCATTTATATAAAACATGAATGGATGCATTTCAATATCCACTCTATCAGCAAACAGTAGTGAATATAAGGAAATAATCGGCATGAATCTAAGTGGGGCGGAAAAATTGGAGAGACGTATCAGGAGTATTGTGCGACAGAAAAATGCAGTGAAATCAAAAGGGAAGGTGAACAAAACTATGGTAAGACCAGCGATGACGTACAGAGCGGAGGCAGAACCAACCAACAAAATAAACGAGAGGAGGAAGGAAGTAGGTGAAATGAGGATGTTGCGATGGATGTGTGGCGTGGAAAGGGAGGAGAGAATAAACAATGCAAGGATCAGAGGAAGAGGAAGAAGACTTAGAAGTGATGGAAAAAGTGACGAAGAAAGAACACTGGATATGGAAGTACAGGGAAGAGGAAGGAGAGGAAGACCCAAGACAAGATGGAAAGAGAAGGTCCTGAATACCAACATGACAGGTGATAGATGCAGGTGGAGACGACTTATCAAGAACAGCAACCAAGAATAAAGACAGGTTAATGAAGCCGACGGATTTGAATATTCTACAGCAAAAATGTTCTTGTGATTCATATACGAGTCGAGTAATTTCAATAATATTTCAGCTAGTTTTCCCTGTACTTGTTTATATTTGTTAACAGGAACATACATACTGATAAATAATGAAAAGACAACAGTATGATTCATCTCTAATCAACATTGTGTCCAAGTAGTTAATCATATATGCTTTGGTCAGATTGGTCAGATTACATAACTATCATAAATTCAATATAGTAAATCATACAATCATTCAATCCAATAATAATAATAAAAAATAATAATAATAAAAACTTCATGAGTCTATACCAGCCCAGCCTCATCCTTACTAAGCCTGGTTCTGGCAGTGATTTGTAAACAGACTGAATATCACAAGTAAAACATGAAGAATTGTTTCCCAGTATTCTAGTCAATAATATACATAAGACAAACAAATAGGCTGCATGTAGGGAGGAGGAGGAGGAGGAGGAGGAGGAGGAGGAGGTACACACATTCAAGTAAGTCTAGTAAAGATGAGAAATAGAACAATGCAAGGGAAGAAAGCTGTTGGATCACTAGGACGTTTGATCAAAGGACGGGAAGCATAGGGGAAAAAAATCTGCATGATGGAGTAATTGTACCAAGAATCACATCTGAGAGTGAGACTTAAATGTGGAATGAAAAACAAAGATAAAGGATCCAATGGGTGGAAATTAGTTCACCTGAGACAAGACTGAGGTATGGTGAAAGTAATGACAGTGTGTATAACAAATTTAGTATATCTAGTAGAGGTGGAAGAATGGAAAGTGAAAGTGGAGTGATAGAGGGTCAAACGCAGTCCCCCAAGGATGGTTTAGCCACATCAAAACAATGTTACGGAGTGGAATGACAAAGAGTAATTGATCGTATGAAGAGTGATTAAAACAGACATTTGCTCTCTCCACAAGTAAAGAATTAGGAGAGATATGGTTAAATTCCTTCAAATTCTAAACAAATCTGATCAAATTAATCTAGAAATACTCTTTGAGGTGACTAATGTGACAGTAACAATGGGTAACATCAATTCCTCATAAATCACACTTCAATATTAGAGTTATTGATCACTGGAACAGACTCACAGCCTCATTAGTTAGCTCAAAAACTATATATATTTTCAAGTTATGATTATATAGATATGAATAGCTATATCATCAATTTCCCTGGTATGAGAGGATGCCTGCCTGAGGAGCATAAGCCAAGTCCTCCAGCACCAGCATCAGAGTGTGACAGTTCAGTACATAACCCTTGTGTGCTCCTGTAACCTGCCTGCATCCTACTGGTTACATTTAGGGAGTGTAAGCATAGTAGTAGCAGCACACTGAGGCGCCTCAATCCTTACTTGAGAACCTCACTGGGCAAGGAACGCCTTCCCTCCCCTGACTAACTACACATTCACTACAAGGAAGCTGACAACCTACAACAAGTGACTGATAGCTTGGTAAAGAAACTTGTAAAAAGGACAAAATTAGGCTCCATTTTCAGGGGGAAAAAAACATGATAATGATATCTATGTGATGTTTCCAGTGTGATTTTGTATTACTGTCCCAACAATTAATCTACGAAAATTATGTATCTTGTGTATTATTTACCTGAAAAAATAATGCATAATTATTGATGTATAATTGTATTATGCTAAAATTGACACAATGGTTACACATACATATGCAAATGTGACTAATGTATGTTGTGTTGTGAGTGCAGGAGTGAGGGTGTCAACATGCAACAGTTAACCACAGCAAGGGCGTGTGAGCAGGACCACCGACCGACTACACACTAAACATTGAACACTCTTGGCGCTCCGGCAATAGGATGCCAATGTACTGTAAGTACTGGGCAAGGTACTTATTAAACAGAGCGTATCCTAGGGATGAAACAGTTTATAACTTCCTTAAGAGTGCTGGTCAACTTTACCAACACAAATTCTGCATAAGGTAAGTTTGGCTCAATTTTTGGTTATGTTAGGTTTGGTTTGGTTTGGTTTGGTTTAGATAGGTTAGATTAGGTTACGTTAGATTAGGTTAGGTTTAGGTTTAGTTAGGTAAGGCTTACTTAACCCTTACACTGCCGTCTACAGCAATTGCTGTAAACCAAATTATTAATTGTAGCGACAAATTGGCAACTACCGGGCATGCAAGCATTAACCACGCCCCTTTTCAAATCAGTCACACCCCATCTGTATATATATATATATATATATATATATATATATATATATATATATATATATATATATATATATATATTAAAATTTTTTTTTATATTAGATATATATATATATATATATATATATATATATATATATATATATATGTATATTATATTAAATTAAAAAAAAATTTTATTAGATATATATATATATATATATATATATATATATATATAAATATATATATATATATTTAATTTTTTATTTTTTATATTAGATATATATATATATATATATATATATATATATATATATATATATATATATATATATATATACATTTTTATCATCAATGTTTATTTTTATCATCAATGTTTATTTTTATCATCAATGTTTATTTTTATCATCAATGTTTATTTTTATTATCAATGTTTATTTTTATCATCAATGTTTATTTTTATCATCAATGTTTATTTTTATTATCAATGTTTATTTTTATCATCAATGTTTATTTTTATCATCAATATTTATTTGTATCATCAATATTTATTTTTATCATCATTATTTATTTTTATCATCATTATATATTTTTATCATCATTATTTATTTATATCATTATTATTTATTTTTATCATTATTATTTATTTTTATCATTATTATTTATTTTTATCATTAATATTTATTTTTATCATTATATTTATTTTTATCATTAATATTATTTTTATCATTAATATTTATTTTTATCATTAATATTTATTTTTATCATTAATATTTATTTTTATCATTAATATTTATTTTTATCATTAATATTTATTTTTATCATTAATATTTATTTTTATCATTAATATTTATTTTTATCATTAATATTTATTTTTATCATTAATATTTATTTTTATCATTAATATTTATTTTTATCATTAATATTTATTTTTATCATTAATATTTATTTTTATCATTAATATTTATTTTTATCATTAATATATATTTTTATCATTAATATTTATTTTTATCATTAATATTTATTTTTATCATTAATATATATTTTTATCATTAATATATATTTTTATCATTAATATTTATTTTAATCATTAATATATATTTTTATCATTAATATTATTTTTATCATTAATATTTATTTTTATCATCAATATATATTTTTATCATTAATATATATTTTTATCATTATTATATATTTTTATCATTAATATTTATTTTTATCATTAATATATATTTTTATCATTAATATATATTTTTATCATTAATATTTATTTTAAACATTAATATATATTTTTATCATTAATATTTATTTTTATCATTAATATTTATTTTTATCATCAATATATATTTTTATCATTAATATATATTTTTATCATTAATATTTATGTTTATCATTAATATTTATTTTTATCATTAATATTTATTTTTATCATTAATATATATTTTTATCATTAATATTTATTTTTATCATTAATATTATTTTTATCATTAATATTTATTTTTATCATTAATATTTATTTTTATCATTAATATTTATTTTTATCATTATTATTTATTTTTATCAATATTATTTATTTTTATCATTAATATTTATTTTTATCATTAATATTTATTTTCATCATTAATATTTATTTTTATCATTAATATTTATTTTTATCATTAATATTTATTTTTATCATTAATAGTTATTTTTATCATTAATATTTATTTTTATCATTAATATTTATTTTTATCATTAATATATATTTTTATCATTAATATTTATTTTTATCATTAATATTTATTTTTTATCATCAATATATATTTTTATCATTAATGTATATTTTTATCATTAATATTTATTTTTATCATTAATATATATTTTTATCATTAATATATATTTTTATCATTAATATTTATTTTAAACATTAATATATATTTTTATCATTAATATTTATTTTTATCATTAATATTTATTTTTTATCATTAATATATATTTTTATCATTAATATATATTTTTATCATTAATATTTATTTTTATCATTAATATTTTTTTTTATCATCAATATATATTTTTATCATTAATATATATTTTTATCATTAATATTTATTTTTATCATTAATATATATTTTTATCATTAATATATATTTTTATCATTAATATATATTTTTATCATTAATATATATTTTTATCATTAATATAAATTTTTACCATTAATATTTATTTTTATCATTAATATATATTTTTATCATTAATATATATTTTTATCATTAATATTTATTTTTATCATTAATATTTATTTTTATCATTAATATATATTTTTATCATTAATATATATTTTTATCATTAATATATATTTTTATCATTAATATTTATTTTTATCATTAATATATATTTTTATCATTAATATATATTTTTATCATTAATATTTATTTTTATCATCAATATATATTTTTATCATTAATATATATTTTTATCATTAATATATATTTTTATCATTAATATATATTTTTATCATTAATATTTATTTTTATCATTAATATTTATTTTTTATCATCAATATATATTTTTATCATTAATATATATTTTTATCATTAATATTTATTTTTATCATTAATATATATTTTTATCATTAATATATATTTTTATCATTAATATTTATTTTCATCATTAATATATATTTTTATCATTAATATTTATTTTTATCATTAATATTTATTTTTATCATTAATATATATTTTTATCATTAATATTTATTTTTATCATTAATATATATTTTTATCATTAATATATATTTTTATCATTAATATATATTTTTATCATTAATATTTATTTTTATCATTAATATATATTTTTATCATTAATATTTATTTTTATCATTAATATTTATTTTTATCATTAATATATATTTTTATCATCAATATATATTTTTATCATTAATATATATTTTTATCATTAATATTTATTTTTATCATTAATATATATTTTTATCATTAATATATATTGTTATCATTAATATATATTTTTATCATTAATATTTATTTTTATCATTAATATATATTTTTATCATTAATATTTATTTGTATCATTAATATTTATTTTTATCATTAATATTTTTTTTTTATCATCAATATATATTTTTATCATTAATATATATTTTTATCATTAATATTTATTTTTATCATTAATATATATTTTTATCATTAATATATATTTTTATCATTAATATATATTTTTATCATTAATATTTAATTTTATCATTAATATTTATTTTTATCATCAATATATATTTCTATCATTAGTATATATTTTTATCATTAATATTTATTTTTATCATTAATATATATTTTTATCATTAATATATATTTTTATCATTAATATTTATTTTTATCATTAATATATATTTTTATCATTAATATATATTTTTATCATTAATATATATTTTTATCATTAATATATATTTTTATCATTAATATATATTTTTATCATTAATATATATTTTTATCATCAATATATATTTTTATCATTAATATATATTTTTATCATTAATAGTTATTTTTATCATTAATATATATTTTTATCATTAATATTTATTTTTATCATTAATATTTATTTTTTATCATTAATATATATTTTTATCATTAATATATATTTTTATCATTAATATTTATTTTTATCATTAATATATATTTTTATCATTAATATATATTTTTATCATTAATATTTATTTTTATCATTAATATATATTTTTATCATTAATATATGTTTTTATCATTAATATTTATTTTTATCATTAATATATATTTTTATCATTAATATTTATTTTTATCATTAATATATATTTTAATCATTAATATATATTTTTATCATTAATATTTATTTTTATCATTAATATTTATTTTTTCCATTAATATATATATTTTTATCATTAATATATATTTTTATCATTAATATTTATTTTTATCATTAATATATATTTTTATCATTAATATTTATTTTTATCATTAATATTTATTTTTATCATTAATATATATTTTTATCATTAATATTTATTTTTATCATTAATATTTATTTTTATCATTAATATTTATTTTATCATTAATATATATTTTTATCATTAATATATATTTTTATCATTAATATTTATTTTTATCATTAATATATATTTTTATCATTAATATTTATTTTTATCATTAATATTTATTTTTTATCATCAATATATATTTTTATCATTAATATATATTTTTATCATTAATATATATTTTTATCATTAATATTTATTTTTATCATTAATATTTATTTTTATCATTAATATATATTTTTATCATTAATATATATTTTTATCATTAATATATATTTTTATCATTAATATTTATTTTTATCATTAATATATATTTTTATCATTAATATTTATTTTTATCATTAATATTTATTTTTTATCATTAATATATATTTTTATCATCAATATATATTTTTATCATTATTATATATTTTTTATCATTAATATTTATTTTTATCATTAATATATATTTTTATCATTAATATATATTTTTATCATTAATATTTATTTTTATCATTAATATATATATTTATCATTAATATTTATTTTTATCATTAATATATATTTTTATCATTAATATTTATTTTTATCATTAATATATATTTTTATCATTAATATATATTTTTATCATTAATATTTATTTTTATCATTAATATATATTTTTATCATTAATATTTATTTTTATCATTAATATTTATTTTTTATCATCAATATATATTTTTATCATTAATATATATTTTTATCATTAATATTTATTTTTTCCATTAATATATATATTTTTATCATTAATATATATTTTTATCATTAATATATATTTTTATCATTAATATATATTTTTATCATTAATATTTATGTTTATCATTAATATTTATTTTTATCATTAATATTTATTTTTATCATTAATATATATTTTTATCATTAATATTTATTTTTATCATTAATATTTATTTTTATCATTAATATTTATTTTTATCATTAATATTTATTTTTATCATTAATATTTATTTTTATCATTATTATTTATTTTTATCAATATTATTTATTTTTATCATTAATATTTATTTTTATCATTAATATTTATTTTCATCATTAATATTTATTTTTATCATTAATATTTATTTTTATCATTAATATTTATTTTTATGATTAATAGTTATTTTTATCATTAATATTTATTTTTATCATTAATATTTATTTTTATCATTAATATATATTTTTATCATTAATATTTATTTTTATCATTAATATTTATTTTTTATCATCAATATATATTTTTATCATTAATGTATATTTTTATCATTAATATTTATTTTTATCATTAATATATATTTTTATCATTAATATATATTTTTATCATTAATATTTATTTTAAACATTAATATATATTTTTATCATTAATATTTATTTTTATCATTAATATTTATTTTTTATCATTAATATATATTTTTATCATTAATATATATTTTTATCATTAATATTTATTTTTATCATTAATATTTTTTTTTATCATCAATATATATTTTTATCATTAATATATATTTTTATCATTAATATTTATTTTTATCATTAATATATATTTTTATCATTAATATATATTTTTATCATTAATATATATTTTTATCATTAATATATATTTTTATCATTAATATAAATTTTTACCATTAATATTTATTTTTATAATTAATATATATTTTTATCATTAATATATATTTTTATCATTAATATTTATTTTTATCATTAATATTTATTTTTATCATTAATATATATTTTTATCATTAATATATATTTTTATCATTAATATATATTTTTATCCTTAATATTTATTTTTATCATTAATATATATTTTTATCATTAATAATATTTTTATCATTAATATTTATTTTTATCATCAATATATATTTTTATCATTAATATATATTTTTATCATTAATATATATTTTTATCATTAATATATATTTTTATCATTAATATTTATTTTTATCATTAATATTTATTTTTTATCATCAATATATACTTTTATCATTCATATATATTTTTATCATTAATATTTATTTTTATCATTAATATATATTTTTATCATTAATATATATTTTTATCATTAATATTTATTTTCATCATTAATATATATTTTTATCATTAATATTTATTTTTATCATTAATATTTATTTTTATCATTAATATATATTTTTATCATTAATATTTATTTTTATCATTAATATATATTTTTATCATTAATATATATTTTTATCATTAATATATATTTTTATCATTAATATTTATTTTTATCATTAATATATATTTTTATCATTAATATTTATTTTTATCATTAATATTTATTTTTTATCATTAATATATATTTTTATCATCAATATATATTTTTATCATTAATATATATTTTTATCATTAATATTTATTTTTATCATTAATATATATTTTTATCATTAATATATATTGTTATCATTAATATATATTTTTATCATTAATATTTATTTTTATCATTAATATATATTTTTATCATTAATATTTATTTGTATCATTAATATTTATTTTTATCATTAATATTTTTTTTTATCATCAATATATATTTTATCATTAATATATATTTTTATCATTAATATTTATTTTTATCATTAATATATATTTTTTATCATTAATATATATTTTTATCATTAATATATATTTTTATCATCAATATTTAATTTTATCATTAATATTTATTTTTATCATCAATATATATTTCTAT
The DNA here is from genome assembly GCA_029783475.1 of Metacarcinus magister. Classification (NCBI taxonomy): domain Eukaryota; kingdom Metazoa; phylum Arthropoda; class Malacostraca; order Decapoda; family Cancridae; genus Metacarcinus; species Metacarcinus magister. The sequence goes on from JAPQNM010000034.1 coordinate 1,713,796, forward strand.
CATTAGTATATATTTTTATCATTAATATTTATTTTTATCATTAATATATATTTTTATCATTAATATATATTTTTATCATTAATATTTATTTTTATCATTAATATATATTTTTATCATTAATATATATTTTTATCATTAATATATATTTTTATCATTAATATATATTTTTATCATTAATATATATTTTTATCATTAATATATATTTTTATCATCAATATATATTTTTATCATTAATATATATTTTTATCATTAATAGTTTATTTTTATCATTAATATATATTTTTATCATTAATATTTATTTTTATCATTAATATTTATTTTTTATCATTAATATATATTTTTATCATTAATATATATTTTTATCATTAATATTTATTTTTATCATTAATATATATTTTTATCATTAATATATATTTTTATCATTAATATTTATTTTTATCATTAATATATATTTTTATCATTAATATATGTTTTTATCATTAATATTTATTTTTATCATTAATATATATTTTTATCATTAATATTTATTTTTATCATTAATATTTATTTTTCATCATCAATATATATTTTTATCATTAATATATATTTTTATCATTAATATTTATTTTTTCATTAATATATATTTTTATCATTAATATATATTTTTATCATTAATATTTATTTTTATCATTAATATATATTTTTATCATTAATATTTATTTTTATCATTAATATTTATTTTTATCATTAATATATATTTTTATCATTAATATTTATTTTTATCATTAATATTTATTTTTATCATTAATATTTAATTTTATCATTAATATATATTTTTATCATTAATATATATTTTTATCATTAATATTTATTTTTATCATTAATATATATTTTTATCATTAATATTTATTTTTATCATTAATATTTATTTTTATCATCAATATATATTTTTATCATTAATATATATTTTTATCATTAATATTATTTTTATCATTAATATTTATTTTTATCATTAATATTTATTTTTATCATTAATATATATTTTTATCATTAATATATATTTTTATCATTAATATATATTTTTATCATTAATATTTATTTTTATCATTAATATATATTTTTATCATTAATATTTATTTTTATCATTAATATTTATTTTTTATCATTAATATATATTTTTATCATCAATATATATTTTTATCATTATTATATATTTTTATCATTAATATTTATTTTTATCATTAATATTTATTTTTATCATTAATATATATTTTTATCATTAATATTTATTTTTATCATTAATATTATTTTTATCATTAATATTTATTTTTATCATTAATATATATTTTTATCATTAATATTTATTTTTATCATTAATATATATTTTTATCATTAATATTTATTTTTATCATTAATATTTATTTTTATCATTAATATTATTTTTATCATTAATATTTATTTTTATCATTAATATTTATTTTTTATCATCAATATATATTTTTATCATTAATATTATTTTTATCATTAATATTTATTTTTATCATTAATATATTATTTTTATCATTAATATTTATTTTTATCATTAATATATATTTTTATCATTAATATATATTTTTATCATTAATATTTATTTTTATCATTAATATTTATTTTTATCATCTATATATATTTTTATCATTAATATATATTTTTATCATTAATATTTATTTTTATCATTAATATTTATTTTTATCATTAATATTTATTTTTATCATTAATATTTATTTTTATCATCAATATATATTTTTATCATTAATATATATTTTTATCATTAATATATATTTTTATCATTAATATTTATTTTTATCATTAATATTTATTTTTTATCATTAGTATATATTTTTATCATTAATATATATTTTTATCATTAATATTTATTTTTATCATTAATATTTTTTTTTTATCATCAATATATATTTTTATCATTAATATTTATTTTTATCATTAATATTTATTTTTATCATTAATATATATTTTTATCATTAATATTTATTTTTTATCATTAATATATATTTTTATCATTAATATATATTTTTATCATTAATATTTATTTTTATCATTAATATTTATTTTTATCATTAATATTTATTTTTATCATCAATATATATTTTTATCATTAATATATATTTTTATCATTAATATTTATTTTTATCATTAATATATATTTTTATCATTAATATTTATTTTTATCATTAATATTTATTTTTATCATTAATATATATTTTTATCATTAATATATATTTTTATCATTAATATTTATTTTTATCATTAATATATATTTTTATCATTAACATTTATTTTTATCATTAATATTTATTTTTATCATTAATATATATTTTTATCATCAATATTATTTTTATCATTATTATATATTTTTATCATTAATATTTATTTTTATCATTAATATATATTTTTATCATTAATATATATTTTTATCATTAATATTTATTTTTATCATTAATATATATTTTTATCATTAATATTTATTTTTATCACTAATATTTATTTTTATCATTAATATTTATTTTTATCATTAATATATATTTTTATCGTTAATATATATTTTTATCATTAATATATATTTTTATCATTAATTTTATTTTTATCATTAATATTTATTTTTATCATCAATATATATTTTTATCATTAATATATATTTTTATCATTAATATTTATTTTTATCATTAATATATATTTTTATCATTAATATTTATTTTTATCATTAATATTTATTTTTTATCATCAATATATATTTTTATCATTAATATATATTTTTATCATTAATATTTATTTTTATCATTAATATATATTTTTATCATTAATATTTATTTTTATCATTAATATTTATTTTTATCATTAATATTTATTTTTATCATTAATATTTATTTTTATCATTAATGTTTATTTTTATCATTAATATATTTTTTATCATTAATATATTTTTATCATTAATATATATTTTTATCATTAATATTTATTTTTATCATTAATATTTATTTTTATCATCAATATATATTTTTATCATTAATATATATTTTTATCATTAATATTTATTTTTATCATTAATATATATTTTTATCATTAATATTTATTTTTATCATTAATATTTATTTTTTATCATTAATATATATTTTTATCATTAATATATATTTTTATCATTAATATATATTTTTATCATTAATATTTATTTTTATCATTAATATTATTTTTATCATTAATATTTATTTTTATCATTAATATTTATTTTTATCATTAATATATATTTTTATCATTAATATATATTTTTATCATTAATATTTATTTATATCATTAATATTTATTTTTATCATCAATATATATTTTTATCATTAATATTTATTTTTATCATTAATATTTATTTTTATCATTAATATATATTTTTATCATTAATATATATTTTTATCATTAATATTTATTTTTATCATTATTATTTATTTTTATCATTAATATTTATTTTTATCATTAATATTTATTTTTATCATTAAAATATATTTTTATCATTAATATATATTTTTATCATTAATATTTATTTTTATCATTAATATATATTTTTATCATTAATATATATTTTTATCATTAATATTTATTTTTATCATTAATATATATTTTTATCATTAATATTTATTTTTATCATTAATATTTATTTTTTATCATTAATATATATTTTTATCATTAATATATATTTTTATCATTACTATATATTTTTATCATTAATATTTATTTTTATCATTAATATATATTTTTATCATTAATATTTATTTTTATCATTAATATTTATTTTTTATCATTAATATATATTTTTATCATTAATATATATTTTTATCATTAATATTTATTTTTATCATTAATATTTATTTTTATCATTAATATATATTTTTATCATTAATATATATTTTTATCATTAATATATATTTTTATCATTAATATTTATTTTTATCATTAATATATATTTTTATCGTTAATATTTATTTTTATCATTAATATATATTTTTTATCATTGATATATATTTTTATCATTAATATATATTTTTATCATTAATATATATTTTTATCATTAATATTTATTTTTATCATTAATATTTATTTTTATCATTAATATATATTTTTATCATTAATATTTATTTTTATCACCAATATTTATTTTTTATCACCAATATTTATTTTTATCATCAATATTTATTTTTATCATCAATATTTATTTTTATCATTAATATTTATTTTTATCATTATTATTTATTTTTATCATTTTTATTTATTTTTATCATTAATATTTATTTTTATCATTATTATTTATTTTTATAATTATTATTTATTTTTATCATTATTTTTATTTTTATCATTATTATTAATTTTATCATTAATATTTATTTTCATCATTAATATTTATTTTTATCATTAATATTTATTTTTATCATTAATATTTATTTTTATCATTAATATTTATTTTTATCATTAATATTTATTTTTATCATTAATATTTATCATTATCATTATTATTATTATTATTATTATTGCTATTATTATTGTTATCATCATTATTATTATCATTATTATTATCATTATTAGTAGTAGTAGTCGTATCATTATTATTATTATCATTATATTTATCATTAGTATTATTAGTATGTATATATTATTATTATCATTATTATTTTTATTATTGTCATTATCATTTGTGGTATAATTTTGACTAACAAAACGAACACAAACACAAAAGGACTGCCACGTTTGTAAACACACCACCCAGCGACCCAAGAAAAGATAAATAACTTATCACTGTAAGGAGTGGGTGGGTGGGTGGATGGATGGTGGATGGTTGGGTGCTAGGATGGATGAACGGTGGATGGGGTTGCTGGGTGGATGGGTGAATGGGTGGATGGGTGGGTGGGTGGTTGGATGGATGGATGGGTGGATGGATGGGTGGATGGTTGGGTGGGTGGGTGGGTGGATGGATGGGTGGGTGGGTGGGTGGGTGGGTGGGTGGGTGGGTGGGGGTGGGTGGGTGGGTGGTGGGTGGG
>JAPQNM010000034.1:1718949-1748949 GCA_029783475.1 Metacarcinus magister
GATGTATAGGTGGGTGGATGAATGAATGATGTGAGGCAGGCAGGCTGTACATTCATAATGTTGGTGCTGTGTTCAGTGTGGATAACGACGCTAGCCTATCCGATGAGCTGCGTCAAGTTGACAATGGCACATTTTTACAGAATATTTGCATCCAAGATATATTATGTATGGAAAGAAAAATATTTTTCCTCTATTCTTCAGATCGTTGTGAGTTGATAAAGAAAAATTTGAATAAAATCATTTTTTTAAAAATCTATAAATCGAACACTTAGAAAAGACCTCGGCAGTGTAAGGGTTAAGTATTATAGAGAGACTGTGAGTACTAGGAGGGATGTGACAGGGTGAAGCAGGGTGGGGTGAGGCAGGGTTGGGTGAGGTAGTGGTAGGGTGCAGGGGTGAGTCAGGGTGGGGTGAGGTTGTGGTAGGGTGCAGGGGTGAGGAAGGGTAAGGAGAGGTAGTGGTAGGGTGCAGGGGTGAGGTAGTGGTAGGGTGCAGGGGTGAGGCAGGGTAGGGAGAGGTAGTGGTAGGGTGCAGGGGTGAGGCAGGGTAGGGAGAGGTAGTGGTAGGGTGCAGGGGTGAGTCAGGGTGGGGTGAGGTTGTGGTAGGGTGCAGGGGTGAGGCAGGGTAGGGTGAGGTAGTGGTAGGGTGCAGGGGTGAGGTAGGGGTGAGGTGAGGGAGTGATGTTTTTTGGGGGTATGTGTGTTTTTGGGTATATTTGGGGGTAGAAAGTGTGTGTTTGAGTGTGTTTAGGTGTGTGTGTGGATGTGTGTGTGTGTTGAGTGTGTTATTTATGTTGTTTTTCAGGTTTCTGTAACAATTGTAGATTTTTTATTTTGTCGCCCCAAAATTTTTCCGCGTAAATTTGGTCGAATGTGTTTTTGCCATTTTACTCGGAAAATATTTGTCGTACAGCAATAATGTATAGATGTTAATATGTTAAGTTTGATGTTGTCTATCTAATGGTGGAATCAGATTTAAAATATACCTTATTGTTTAGTAGGAAATTTAAGTTTTGTTGAAATTTTGTCCAAAAAACTAATATATTATTTTCTCAGTTACTAATATACCAATTTCATTCTACTATAGCTCAAAAGAACGGGCGTCTCCTGCTCTTTATTTACTATATCGTAAGTCTTTTACGTAAACTTCATAGTTTTTGAGTTATTTAACAAAACGTGATTTGTTGAAAAAAATCTAAGGGTGTTGCCTTGGAAATTTCATGAAAATTTTCACACCTCAGAATCTCATGAAAATTTATATATATAGGTTTTCAAGGATAAAGAACATGAATATAGACTCAATTTTATCATTACTATAATATTAAACATTATATAAACATTGTACTATGGCTAATGCTGGTCTCATATGACAAAAACACATAGAGGTGACCTACCCTAAATCTACACAATATAACGTATAAATGTGATCTGGTTTGAATATCTGGAACTGTTAGCGAAATAAAACTGATTAAAACCGATGAAAACTGCTAACGGCTACCTCCTCTTCAGAGGGTTTGTTTATGTGAGAGAGAGAGAGAGAGAGAGAGAGAGAGAGAGAGAGAGAGAGAGAGAGAGAGAGAGAGAGAGAGGGAGAGAGGGAGAGAGAACCTTTAAGAGCTTAAGGAAATAACATCACCCTATTTCATCCAATTTCCCCTACTTCTCTCCTCTTCCCTTCCTTCCTTCCCCTCTTTCCCTCGCTAACAATTTCCGTCAGTAGAGGGGAATTGAGACGTTGTTGTTGTTGTTGTTGTTGTTGGTAGTAGTAGTATATAAAAAAAAAATAATAGTAGTAGTAGTAGTAATATATTTTTCCTCTTACTGAAGAAACAAGATTTGTGAGAACAAGAAAACAAAACAAAAACAAGAAGGAAGGCAGGAAGGAAGAGAGATAACAAAAAAAGAAAAAAAGAGAGAAAGAAAAAGAAAAAGAGAAACAGACAGACAGACAGACAGGAAGGAAGGAAAGAATGTCTAAGATTACTTCTCATAAGTTTCCTACGAGAGAGGGGAAAGAAGGATAGGCTTAACCCTTACACTGCCGTCTACAGCAATTGCTGTAAACCAAATTATTAATTGTAGCGACAAATTGGCAACTACCGGGCATGCAAGCATTAACCACGCCCCTTTTCAAATCAGTCACACCCCATCTGTATATATATATATATATATATATATATATATATATATATATATATATATATATATATATATATATATATTAAAAAAAAATTTTTTATATTAGATATATATATATATATATATATATATATATATATATATATATATTTTATCATCAATGTTTATTTTTATCATCAATGTTTATTTTTTATCATCAATGTTTATTTTTATCATCAATATTTATTTTTATCATCAATATAATTATCAATGTAATTAAGAAAACCTTCTCAAAATGCATCAAGTAATGCAAACCCTGAATTATCTAGAGCATTCAGGTGAAGATGTAAAATAATACCTCTGCGTCTAAAATTGCTGATTACATTTACTATGAGAACAACCTCTGCCAAGGGTGTCTGCCCCTCGCCCCGCCACGCTGACCAGGAAAAGTATGAGATATTAAGTTCACCTAAAAATACTAGAATAAAGATGACTGACCTTGGCAATGGTATCAACCAGACCATTTCCAGCACAGTACAGACAATGTGCGACACACGCGTCTTCAAGTTACTGTATGTGTGCCTGGCAGGGTAGCGGCGGGCGGCGGGCGGCAAGCTGTGCCTTCTCAGTTCTCACTCAACTTCCTACACTCGTGCTGTCTGAACGTGCCCATCACCCCTACCCAAGGCACCGAGGCTGTGTGCAGGGTGGAGGCAGGGGTGATGGGTGGTGGCAGGGCAGGCAGGGCAGGCAGGGTGTGTAATAACTGTGTATCACTCAGACGACGCTTCACCGCACGCGTCCTGCCGCCCTGTGTGGCGTCCTTTGTTTTGGCGCCACGTGGCTACTTTTTTTATTATTATTATTAGCTAGTGATCTGAACTTCTGAAGGGAATTTTCGACTTTATAATTACTCAGGATATAATGACCGTCAACTCAGATGCTTCCTTTGGGCAAATAAATAACTTAGACGGAGTTAATTAAACCATCCCGTTCCTTACCTCACCTCCATTACGTCATAAGACCGAAGATCCGTCCTGCATGCGTGAATAATTCTCTTCCTTCTGTATTAACTAACTTATTACCAGTGAGAGGATACCATGATCATAACACTTATTTATTCATCAACATTTTGTAGTCATTATAGCCATTCGACAACCAAGATAAAAAACAAAGGAACAATATTTCCTTTGGCGGCAAGTAATTTCAAATTTGAAATTGCATCCATTCCACAACGATGAGGAAATCAAGTAACATCCACGTCATAATCTTTAATGTTATGGCATTTCCTCCTCTCTACACATCAAGCAACCATATTCACACAAACTCCCGCTTATGTGGTGTTGTTTTTACCTAATAAACGTAAAATACAGCCGCTAACCCTGAATAAATTTGTGATAGATGCCACCTGTAGGCTGAAACAAAGTGAATTCTGGAGACCCGCTGCCGCCGAGGAATAATACTCATGTATAGAGTTACACCAGCTCTGTGGTTTTTAATTGCATACAGTTTATGTGTGTATATGAGGATGTATAGGAAAGCAGGACTGTCGAAGGCTGTGCGATGTGGTGTTACATTCTCTATACTTTACTGACACCGCTACCTCTTCTTTCCTAGGCTACTATCACTGATTTTTTTTTCTTCTCTCTCTCTCTCTCTCTCTCTATTTATCTCTCTCTCTCTCTCTCTCACGGGGCCATAGTAGCGTACATACAAGTAGGCACAAAACACAACAGCAACAGCAGGATAGCAGCCGTGAACAGCTTGATAAACAGTCTGTTGTAGCGGGCGGAACTAGACTCCTTGTTAGAGACAGGCTTCTTTCCGTTAACAGGGATGAAGGGGCTGACCTTGAAGCTGGTCCCCTTCCACATCTCCTTCAGTCTGAGAGTTTCCACATACACGAGGGAGAGGATGATGCAGAAGTCGCCGAAAATTAAGGCGACGAACCACACGTCTATCAGCTTGAGGTATGAGGTCCTAGGGATGGTTTGGCTGGTCTGGGTGAAGAAGGTGGCGAGCACGAGTAGGGAAGTCAAGGATACCATGATGCGGTCCTGCGGGGATGAATTAGTAGGTGTTTAAGAGGAAGGATATAGGAATCGTTGTTGTTGTAGTGTGTTGTAGTGTGTTGTGTTGGTGATTGTTACGTTGTGGTGGACAGTAAGGGAAGGTGTAGTGAAGATGAGGTGTTGTAGATGCTGTATTGGTGATAGAGGGAAGATATTACGTGTATAGTTTGTATGCATGGCGTAAACAGTACACACACACACACACACACACACACACACACACACACACACACACACACACACACCTGGAAGTCAGCGAGGTCGAAGTGCAGTGTTACCAACGAGATGATCACTTGGATAAAACTTGGCAGGAAAGTGTTGCCAATGTAATAACTGAATTGATTCCTGAACTGAAACTCGATCTGAGAGAGAGAGAGAGAGAGAGAGAGAGAGAGAGAGAGAGAGAGAGAGAGAGAGAGAGAGAGAGAGAGAGAGAGAGCGAGAGAGAGAGAGAGAGAGAGAGAGAGAGAGAGAGAGAGAGAGAGAGAGAGAGAGAGAGAGAGAGAGAGAGAGAGAGAGAGAGAGAGAGAGAATAAAAGAGTAAATTAATACGTACTTATCAATGCAGTTACAGACATATTCATAAAGTATTTCAAACCAAATCAGTAAAGCTCACATAAAAAAAAAAGATAAACAGTGTGTGTGTGTGTGTGTGTGTGTGTGTGTGTGTGTGTGTGTGTGTGTGTGTGTGTGTGTGTGTGTGTGTGTGCAGTACCTGGACGTGACTGATCTCGTGTTTGGTGTAGTTTTTGTAGGACTCTGAGTGGAGGGTGTACTCTAGGAGGCGTCTTGATCCTATGAAGGACACCCCGGGCCCGTCCTGGAGAGAGAGAGAGAGAGAGAGAGAGAGAGAGAGAGAGAGAGAGAGAGAGAGAGAGAGAGAGAGAGAGAGAGAGAGAGAAAAAATAAATAAAGTTCACGTTAGTTATAATAATTTACACTCACTTTCATTTGGACTCATTTTCATCTGGACTTACTTTCAACCCGCACTCATTTTCATCTGGACTTACTTTCAACCCGCACTCATTTTCGTCTGGACTTACTTTCAACCCGCACTCATTTTCATCTGGACTTACTTTCAACCCGCACTCATTTTCATCTGGACTTACTTTCAACCCGCACTCATTTTCGTCTGGACTTACTTTCAACCCGCACTCATTTTCATCTGGACTTACTTTCAACCCGCACTCATTTTCATCTGGACATCATTTTGTATCGATTCACTTTCATCTGACTCATTTTCGTCTGTACCGACTTTCACTTGGAGTCATTTTCACCTGGACTCATTTTCACACAAACTAATTTTCTTTTTGGATTCACTATCACCTGGACTCACTTTCACCTGGATTCACTTTCACTTGTATTCACTTTCACGTTGAATCAGTTGCACTCCACTCATTCTCGTCTGGATCCACTTTTACTCGAATTCATTTTCACCTAAACACACTTTCATCTGGAATATATTTTTCACCTCGCTTCCACTCCTACCTACACTTACCCTTGAACATTGGTGGGTATTGCCACACTCACCTGCACAAGCACACCGAGTTCTTCCGTCACGTCTTTCATCTTGAATACGAGGAAGCACGTTTGTCGGTCGAACGGGTACATCCTGAGTTCGAAGTAACACTTGAAGGTGAGCGTGGCCTCGTCCTGGAACACCAATGGATTGTCCCTGCCACTGTAAGACACGTCTGCACGGATGGAGATAAATAAAGATAAAGTGGGGACACACGCTATAGCTGCGCGTAGTCGCGGGCGTTCATCTCCCGTCGCATTGGCCTTTGAGCCTGTGGTGGAAATTAATCCGTTATGACATCCGAGTTTCCACAGTTTACCTTCCCCAGGTTTCCCTAAGTACCCATTTATCTACCAACCCGTTTGGAAGGATGAACAGCTGGGTGAGCTGTGCGCCGTCTGCCTTCGTCCGGGATCGAACTCGGGCCAGCGGATTCGTAGTCAGACGTGCTAACCACTGCACCACTGAGGCGCGATAGAGGAGTGACTCGTTAGCCACGTGGCACACACACACACACACACACACACACACACACACACACACACACACACACACACACACACACACACACACACACACACACTCATACACACACAGACCTTCTGTGATGGTGGTGCCGTCGTCGGGCAGCGGCCCTGCGGCCCGCACCACGTAGGCTGCCTGTGAATTTGTCTTGATCTCCACGGCGCTTTTGGTTCCGTCCTCCACCTCAAGTCCCGGAGTCCACACCTGCGAAGGGGAAGGATTTGGGACAAGGACGGTGGCAAGATGTCACGGGACAACACCAGGAGATCCTCAGATCAAGAAACCATCGGCATCGTCATTATGAGATTTATGTACCGCGAACATGTTGTTGGCACCATCCTGTCCCTCCTCTGCTATTCACTACACGCCACCCAACTGTACAATGTCCGCCATAATCCACCAATGACTATTATTCATCCCCCCCCTTCCGCCTACAGGCTGTAGCCACGCCTACCTCCTTCCACTTCCTCAGCTTGTTGGCGCGCATGTTGGCCAGCAAGTTGTTGTATTTGAGCCTCCGGTCGTTCCACTGCATCCTTATGTAAACGTCGATGCCGATGGTGAAGGAGACCAAGTTGAACTCCCTTACGGAGGTGACGTTAACGGCAAAAAGGATGGGCAGCGGCGCGCCCTTGTAAGTGGGCGGCGGAAGCTGCGCCGAGTAGCCATCGGGTATCATCACCACCGAACAGTCCATCTCATCACTCTGGTCATCGCAGTCCACGCTCAGGTCACAACGGCGGCTCTTATTGATGCACGAGCCGTCGTTGCATGTATACTCGTCATCGTGGCAAGACGTGAGCAACAGTTTCACCTGCGGGCAAGGCGATACAAACAAATGGGATGACAAGAGTATATACATCTTTATCAAAATGACAACTGTGTCTACGTACCTCCTTCTGGCGACATCTGTCACCATCAATAATCCACGTATGCACGCCCACCGGGTACTGTCCCACCCATTGGGATATCATCTCCGCCTTCATGTATGGGTAGAGACGGCTGCGCATCACCCACGTCGTGTTATTTTCCTCTATCACTATGTGGCCCAGACCGTCGAAAATCAATTTGTAGTCCTTATTGTCGCGGAAGGAAAACAGTCGGTCAAAAGCAGAGTCCTTGCAGAGGCCGCGAAGTCGCATCTCCGGATGCGTCGTAAAGTTGCATAACACGCACGTCTCGATGTCGCAAGGACATGCTGCCCACTTATAGCGTTCATGCGTGACTACAGCAATGCACAGGAACTCCGTCGTGACGGTGCGGTATTCTCGCAGGAACTGGTACCACTCGATGGGCTTGCCGTCCGTCAGCCGCTGCCACACGCCAGTCGTCAGGTTGCCGCCGGAGCCGATCCAATAGAGGTGCGTCCAAATGTCGGAGCACTGGTCTTTGTAGCTTATGAATTGGTCGTATGAGTAGGCATTAGTTGCGTTGTCCTCCGGCAGGATGAGGTTGCCCTTGAGCTTGCGGCACCACGAGTACGCGCGGTTGAATATCGTTTTCTGCGGGAAGAAGAGATGGAAACCAGTGACCCGATCGCTGCAGATATCGGCGAGGGTGATGTTGCTTGTGGTGGTCGGCCCCAGCACTTTTAAGTGTCCACTCGAGAGGTCAATTATCGGTGACGGTAGGTTGGCCACCTCGCGGCAGGCAAGCAATAACTTCATCTGAGCCGGCTCAAGCGCAATGTCATAGAGCCGCCAGTCGCCCACCTCACCGTCCAGAGTCTCCAATACGATGAAGTCCCCATCGAGGGAGTACAATTTCTGTCCCACCACCAGGCGTCCGCCGCCACGCACCTCCAGCCGACTACTTGAACCCACGTCCTGCCCGGCCAGCTCCAGCTTGAACCTGTACTCCTTGATGGTGGAAAGGCATACATTAGATGATGAGCTATACCAAGGGAATGGTGCAAGTTAGGTTCAAAGGAAAGTTATAGTTTTTTAAATATATCCACAAATATCCTTTTAGTCATAATATGTGGCAGACCTTCTGAGTTTTACATAAGAATACATAAAAAGAACAAACACCGTTGGTCCGTTGGTCGATAACTAGAGTATCTGCTGGACTTCATACTATCACTCGTACTCTACGTGTGGGAATGTTATTCCGAGGTGACACCTTGACGCTCTTTACACTTTATAATGCATCGAAAACCCCTATAGGTTGGGCAAACAAGCTCAGAGTCCCGAGTTCGAATCCCGGCACGGGCTGGCCACTTCTCTTAGATAAAACCGCTAAGTGGCCAAAGATCACCCACATGCTGCCATAACACTATCCTTGACGGGACTGCAAAGTTAAATGCATTGAGGAGCTTCTGCGGGCAACATGAGCCTGCCAACAAGAAACGAGGCGTTACTTAAAACATCTAACCAGCGCTACTAACGGGCGGAGGCCGACCATCTAAGGCCTCCATCAAGCTTACCGGTCCCACAGATTTAGGATTTTTTTTTTTTTTAATTAAAAATAAATTAATAAAATTAAGCTAAGTTCCGCCTCTCCACGATATACTCGTAGTGTTGTTGGACTTGTGTTTGTAGCTTAGTTTTGTTACGAAATTCTTGTTTATAATTCTACCAATGAACATTTAATTGGAATTTAGAAATTAAATAAATGTCGCCTATATTGATCACTTGTCATTATCGTCACTTACATCTTGCCATAAAAAAAAAAAAGTTTCTTCTTTCCTTTCATCCTTATTGAAAACCTGATAACAAATCCGTTCTTAGATTTGACAAATGCCATTATCTACTTTCAGATTGTCCCAATGATTTAATGAATATTACTATGAAATAAGAATAATATCAAGATTTTAATTCGTTTTTACTCTAAATCCCATATTTCTCTCCTCTCAGCCTTATAATTTTGGTCATCCACTCCTCACTGAGTCAGCTTCACAACACTCACAGGAGCAGCGTGACTAGAGTAAAGTTTAGGGATTTAAGATTTACATATTGACTGTGTTTCAGTTTTCATCCTTTAGGGTCGTTGTACACACACACACACACACACACACACACACCAGGTCGTCGTATATGACGTGTATGATCCTGGTGTCCAGGTTGAGGGACACACAGATGTGTTGCCACTTGAACATTTTGAGTTTGAACTTGAACGGCTTCGAGAACAGGCCGCCGCAGCATTGTACGTGCATGTCCTTCTTCTTGGGTACCAGCTCTGCGGGGAGGGGGGAAGGGGGAGGGGAAGGATGATTAGTTCGTACATAACTGTCTAGTGTCTCAGTGTGTTCATGCATTGTTACTTCCACCCAGAAAGTAGGTTTCTCCTCTTTACATTCTGATGACGTCACGTTGGAGATGCCAACCCGTACACACACACACACACACACTCACCCACAAACAGCTCCTCGTTGACACCCTCGATGGCGTAGTTGAGCAGCGGGACGTGGGAGGTGAAGCGCCGAAGCTTCAGGTGCACCAGCAGCGTCACCTGGCGGAGGGAGGACAAGGCTTGCTCACCTGGACTGTGGTGAGGGTGGTGGAAGGGCAGGAGCAGGGAAAGGGGTAGGTTTGTACTGTGACTGAGGAGAGGCTGAAGGCCCCCTAAGGGTTGTGAAAGTGGAATGGCAGGAATAGTGAAGAATGATCTGGTCCTTGGTGGATCTAAGGGAATGTTCAGTGGGTGGATCCTTTGACGGAACGCTAAGTGGATAATGGATTGAGGGGAAGGACTAAGGTTCACCTGTTTGGGGTGAAACACACCTGCCGCAGGGTGGGGAGGCCCCCAAGGCCGGTGTCCAGCATAGACTCTGTAGAAGCCACATCACCCGTCTGGAATTTCACCACGCCAACCTTCTGCCCTCCTAAAGGTGAGGCGGAACGAAAC
Organism: Metacarcinus magister; assembly: GCA_029783475.1. Taxonomy (NCBI): domain Eukaryota; kingdom Metazoa; phylum Arthropoda; class Malacostraca; order Decapoda; family Cancridae; genus Metacarcinus; species Metacarcinus magister. Next base: position 1,729,029 of record JAPQNM010000034.1, read on the forward strand.
GGAACTATTTCACTGCGTACATTTGCATAATTCATAATAATAATTTTATAGTGAAGGATGGATAAAGAAGGAAGGACAGAAGAGAAGCTTGTTACTTATTCAAGGAACCTAAGTGTTGGTGAAGGAAAGGAGAAGAGGTTCATCCAGCTATCCTTACTGATGCACCATGACCTAACTGACAGTTGCTCAGATTGCTTTGGGACTGTACACTATAATCACCCATTGGAGCAAAACACTTCCTGACATCACCATTTGGGTTCATGATGGATATTGGTGTGTGTGTGTGTGTGTGTGTGTGTGTGTGTGTGTGTGTGTGTGTGTGTGTGTGTGTGTGTGTGTGTGTGTGTGTGTGTGTGTGTAAGTAATGCCTGCAGTATCATTCTTTCCTGTTAAACACAACCACTTCACCTCCTAAGGGCATGATGCACTGTACTTGCAACACAAAGAGACACGTGTGGCAGGAGAAAAATGGGGAAAATCTCACTACCTTCACTTCTCACGCCACACGCCCATCAATCCTCGTTGAGTACCACTTATCTCCTTATCGTTAATTCATCCTTCGTCTTATTGCCGCGGCGTGAATCAGTAAGAACTCATCACCATTACAACTGGACAACCAATCATCACCTTCACCCCACCGTGACCCTCCATCACCCCACCTGCCACACACCTGCCACACACGACCCACCACCTCACTTGTTACGTGCATAGCTGAGCACCAATACCGCGGTGGCATTACCAACTGTTGGCTGACACGCAATAATCTTTCCTTCCTTACGACTTCTTCCGTCACGAGTCTCGGGTTGAGTTCGCAGTCCTATTATCTTAACACTTTGTAAACGTTGTCCGCGCGTCAAGCTAAAGTAACTGGATGCAGTGGACCGTAAAGGCAAACAACCAGCACTCAGCCACTTTGATAGACTCGAAAAGGTTACAGCACTAAAGAAATATTGTTACAAGCACGAAGGGTCGAACACCTTGTTATATACCACTTGTCTTGATCGATCGTGTGATTTGAGTTATTAAAATTTGCGCCAACTGTTCATCCTTGTTGAAGCCTTTGTAACACTTAAATGGTTCGATCAGATCCCCACTTAGTCTACGTATATCTAATGAGTGTAAATTTAAAAGCTTCCATCTTCTCTCGTAAAATATATTCCTCATCCCATGAATAATTGTCGTCATGATCCTCTGCACTGACTCTAACAATCCAACATCTAAAAGGACTTTGATTGTATATCATAGTCTAAGTTTAGCTTCACCAATGCCAATACAACTTTAGTATCACCTCTGCACTTCTACTGTTTACACTTCCGTTGTTGAAGCCTAGTACTCGGTTAGATGTCACTTCTAAAAATATGTTTACTACCTTAATATCGTATTTTTTCTTTGTTAATCGTCTTGATGTAATAACCATCGTGACTAACTCATTATAGTGATCCCATAAATTGTGTTGGCCTGTCTTTCGTTTTCTATACACGCCTCTCTATAGTCCTATGTAATGTTTCAAGCCAGTATCATTCATCCATTTAGAACACTTTTTCTTGATGGCCTCCACCCTCTACCTCTCCTAATGAATCATCTCTGTTAGTTGATACAAAGTCTAAAATGTTATCTTCTCTTGTTGGCCCCCTGATTACATACTTTAGAAACTTCATTCAAAAAATCCACTGCTCCACTGTCCCCTATTATCAACTTCTAATCAACGTTTCTAATATTGAAATCTCCTAAAACACATATTTGGTTATATCGACACGCTTTATTGAACTCCTGCCACAAGAGAATGGAATCCGCTTACCTGGTATTTGGTAGCCCATACACTACACCTATTACCATCCATTACTTATGTTCCTTCCTTGACTTCTACCCACATTGACCCTGTGTTGTCCTCTTTTTATGACATTGCTAACGGAACATTGCAATGGATCTAACAAACAGTACAACTCTTCCTCAAAACTTTCCTCCCTAACCTATCCTTGGAAATCATTTGTATCCCTCTGTCTCAACTTCTGGAAACTATTGAATGAGAGTTGTGTGCGCGTGTGAATGGAGCAAAACTAGACCGTGGGTGATAAAATACATGCCTGTCCCTATATAATAAATACCTGTGACGCTACTTAACCGGAACGAGATGGGAGGTAAGCTATAATGTACCTTAGAACTACTACATAAGTCTACTGTAAACGATATCACATGTAACTATTATCCATCTCACTTAATGTTTTCTATGGTATTAGCAGGTGATATATAGTTGTTAGGCCTATTATACTATATCATAAAGTTGTTTCATTCATCCAATACCTCAAAGAAAAGTAGGCGATAAGGGTAAGGATAGGTTAGGTTAGGTGTGTGTAGCAGCTGTGTGTGTGTGTGTGTGTGTGTGTGGTGTGTGTGTGTGTGTGTGTGTGTGTGTCCTGAAGTTAACTCACAAAAGAAAGAAAGAAAAGAAAGAAAGAAAGAAATAGAGAAACAAAAGAAAAAAATGGACCAATAAAACAGAACAAAGATGAGGGAAAAAAATAAATAAATCGAAGCACACAATCATTATAAAAACAACAACAACAACTCACTTTTCACTTCCTTTTACGCAACTTTGGCGACGTTAAACGCATTCCCCAAGACGAAATTAACGTTAAAACCAAACTTTATGAATCCATCAATAACACTTCTCTGAATTCACCTTATTTACCTTTACCTGGGCACAAATTTCGAGGAGGTAATTAAGGCGTACAAAGGTGCAGTGAAGGCAAACAGTAAGGTGAAAGAAGAGGAATGATAAAGAGGTGAAGAAATGAGAGAAATTATGAGTATTGGTGAAAGACGTTATTGTGCTATTGTGTTGAGAGAGAGAGAGAGAGAGAGAGAGAGAGAGAGAGAGAGAGAGAGAGAGAGAGAGAGAGAGAGAGAGAGAGAGAGAGAGAGAGAGAGAGAGAGAGAGAGAGAGAATGAAAAAAAAATTAGGAATGTAATCAATCTCCTTCTACTACTACTACTTCCACTACAACAACACTACTACAACCTCTTCATCACTCACCAGCGACGCTCACCACCCACAGCATCACCACCACCTGAACACCAAATGCCATCTGGTGAAGAAAAACGAAACTAGTGTTAAAAAGATTCACCCTAAAATTGATAAGAATTCACCAACATAACGAGGAATAAAAGTAAAACAAATGTGAATAAACACGAAGGTAAACAAATAAATAACTGAGTAAATAGGTAGATAGGTAAATGTGTAAATAAGTAAACAAAATAAAGCAGTAGATAAACATATTCCTATGAGAAAAAATGTATTAATGGTAGAAAAAGTTATGCTACCAAAAAGTTATGAAATAACACACACACACACACACACACACACACACCAATAAGAAAATGGCACATAATTACGAAATAATCCTGCTCATTTACAGAAAACAGATATAAAGGTGAATATTAAGAGCTCCGCTGCAGACAGTTACGTAGAAGACCATCCTTGCCTTGCCCCGCCGCGGCCCGCCGCGGCCCTGCCCCGTCCAGCCCCGCCCAACCCTTAGGAGTTAGGAGAAGTTGTTCTGCTGGCACAGCGGGGGCCTGCATCCTTCTGTGGGAGGAGCTGGTCTCCGTGCTGGTGCTCGCCGTGCTGCTGCTCTCGTTGGAGGGCGTGCACGAGCTGCTGCCTGATGTGCTGCTCCGATACTTAGTGTTCCGCCATCACATCAGTGAACACCTCGTCGAAGATGGCGTCTGTGCATGCCACGCCCTTCCCCTGAAGCGTCTCCATCTTCAGTTTGATGAGGTGGGCCATGGCGTTCTCAAAGGTGTCCTGGCAGCGTGGTGCACCGCGGGCCAGCGTGAGTTCGGCCCACACCGGCACCACCACCACCACCACCCACACACTCACCAGGAACACCAACACAAAGGCGAAGTGTTCCTGCCAGGCGTGGTGCAATAACAATGTTCTCTCTCTCTCTCTCTCTCTCTCTCTCTCTCTCTCTCTCTCTCTCTCTCTCTCTCTCTCTCTCTCTCTCTCTCTCTCTCTCTCTCTCTCTCTCTCTCTCTCTCTCTCTCTCTCTCTCTCTCTCTCTCTCTCTCTCTCTCTTAATACAAAAAGCCAGACTATTTTTTTTATTTTGTCTACTTGTTCTATATTTCCTCCCATCTTTAGCAAGGGAACGTTTGTAAATTCTTGTAATCCACGATGTAATAATAGTAATGGTAAAGGAAGGAAGGAAGGAAGGAAGGTGTGACTCTGTAGCTTCAAAAACGACCTTATTAACATTCTTTCCAACTTTCATTTCTTGTAAATAAATACATATATTGCTCAAATATCAATACAAGTTTTATAGTAGTAGTTGTAGTGGTAGTAGTAGTAGTAGTAGTAGTATATAGTAGTAGTTGTAGTAGTAATAGTTTGTTATTATCATTACTATTATTATCTTTATCATTAGTATTGTTGTTATCATTATTATTATTATTATTATTATTATTATTATCATTATTATTATTATTATTATTATTGTTGTTATTGTTATCATTATCATTATTATCATTAATATCATTAATATCACTATCATCATTACCATTATTAGTAGTAGTATTGTTGTTATTGTTATTGTTATTATTATTATTACTATTATTATTATTATTATTATTATTATTATTACACTTACCATTATCACACCTGTAGTCGACAGAAGGGTGAGGCGGAGCAGGACAGGTAAGACAGGTGTGCTGACGGCAAGGGTCACCTGCCTTATGACTGTGTGTACCTCCACTCAGGTAACTCACTCCCCCCTCCCTCATTCACGCCCTCCCCCCCCCTCCCCCCTCTCTCTCTCTCTCTCTCTCTCTCTCTCTCTCTCTCTCTCGCTCTCTCTCTCTCTCTCTCTCTCTCTCTCTCTCTCTCTCTCTCTCTCTCTCTCTCTCTCTCATCTCTCTCTCTCTCTCTCTCTCTCTCTCTCTCTCTCTCTCTCTCTCTCTCTCTCTCTCTCTCTCTCTCTCTCTCTCTCTCTCTCTCTCTCTCTCTCTTCGTGACTTCATTGTCCTTGGAATTACATATTTGAACATACTTAGCCAACGTAGAGGAGGGGAGGAGGAGGAGGAGGAGGAGGAGGAGGAGGAATAAGAGGAGAAGACTGTATAGGAGACAAGAAGAAAGAAAAATAACGAATAGGATAAAGATTAATGAGCAAGCTGAACATTGAAAATTCAGTGTTGGGTCCAAGTACAGGCGACTGTACTGAAGTCCAAGTCCAAGTACCTGGATATTTTTCAAGTACAAGTACAAGTACAGTCACTTTGCTATGTACTTAAGTAAAAGTCCAAGTATATGTCATTGTACTTAAGTACAAGTACATCATGTGATAGAAAAAAAAATTCCTGTCACAGATTGGTGAAAAGTAACAGGAGAGTGCAAGAAGGCAATAATTGTACCCAAACATAAAGGTAAAGATAGTAAAGAGTGTAATAATTATATAAATAAGTTTGCTAAGTGTGCCAGGAAAAGTGTATGGGAGAGTCCTGACGGAGAGACTGATGGAAGTCACTGAAGAGAAGGTTAGCAAGGAGCAGTGAAGGTTGAGGAAGGGAAAGGGTTTTGTGGATCAGATATTTGCAATCGAAATGATGGTACAGGAATATGATACGAGATACTTATAGTCTAGCCTGAGCCGCATTGCTACCACATCCTGAGATGCTCTGTGTTGTTACTATTTTAGGAGACACATGCATAGTCAAGGCTGCTGGGACTGCCATTGTGGTAGTAAAGCGCCAGCTCACCAATTATATTGTTATGCATATCTATGTGCCCTGCAAGAGGTTTAAGTTTGGGCGCCAGCATTTGGCGGGATAGTTCGCGGTTTTTTGGCGCCGCTCCTCCTCCGTCACTCAGTGGAGGTAGCGTCTTGGTCACAAAGGGACGTGGTGGTGTTGTACATAGAAGGTTAAGGATATTCAGTAAACAGGAAAAGGACATTGAATGCTGTGATTTCCTCGCCCTGCCCCCGAGTGCCTCGAAGGTTATAGTGAGTATAGTGTCACCTCGCAGTCTCCATTACACCCCGGAGCAAGCCCCACCGAGCACCTCAACCCACCCGCCACAGGAGTCCACGGAAGCAGCAGTGAGTGGTTGTTGTGAAGTGAGGGGTGGTGGTAAGGCAGGTAAGGTACCCCCCATTAATGCGTAACAATATTGTTTACATAGTGCTTTATGTTACTCTTAACGTAACTCAAAGTGTACTTGGCCGATGGACAAGTGATGAAGTGCACAGAAGCGACTGCTTGCCAGGGTGTCGGAGCCATGTTTGTTTATTGAGGACGAAAACTGTGTACTACAAATTCGGACGATGAAACTACCATGAACGCATCCATGCAAGTTTTTTTTTTAGCAAGTTTTGCTCTTCTCCGATGGACAAGACACATGATGAAGTGCAGAGAAGAGACTGCTTGCCAGGGTGTCGGTGCCATGTTTGTTTACTGAGTACAGAAACAGTGAAGACGAACCATTCATACTGAATGTTCTTTTGGAAAGAACTGGATAAACTGAGCAATCCAGAAGTTGTTAGGTGGGATTCCTCCACATTGTCTTCAAAACTGAATAATTTAGAAGATTAATGATCACACTTTTTGCATCTAAATCTTCGTCTTGGATTGCATCTCTTACCATTTCAAATGGATTCAACACCTATGCATTAATCACGACTTGATGTGGGAAGTAGTTATTGAAAGAACCATGGAGGTGGAGTGCATCCAAGTGTTGAGTGATCATGTCACTAAATTCAGTTTGTGGGACACTTGAGCTCAACTGGTAATGTTCTTGAAGTTGAGTAAACATTGAAACATTCTTCTTTTCCAGTAACCTTTTCCACAATTCAGGCTTGCTTTGAAAAGCCATAATTTGACCATTTGCCTGTATGACTGTCATATTTGGCCTTGTAGATTTTGGACCAGCTGGTTCAGCTTTGAAAAGATGTCACTAAGGTAGAGCAAGGAAAGTAGCCACTTTTCATTGCTGAACTTCCCTGCAAGGTCTTTTTTCTACTGTTGTCACAACATTATTTCAATTTCCATTCTCATTGCTGCCACTCTTTCCAACACATTCCTTTGGACAGCCATCTAACTTGTGTGTGATACAGAAGTATGGAAAACTCGGACCCAACTTCTTCACAGAATGCTTTGAAGATTCTGTGGTTAGAAGCATTGCCTCTTATGTAATTCACAATTCTAATGGCATTATTGAGCACGGAGTTAAGGGATGCCGGAAGTGTCTTGGCTGCCAGAGCTTGCTGATGCATCATACAATGTTGTGATTGCATGATGACACTTTTCTTTGACAAAATCACAAATCCTGAATGAATACCAGTCATTACTGGTGCACCATCAGTGCACACAGCTTCAAGCTTCTTCCATTGCACTCCACCTGCAATGAAGAGTGCATCAACTTTTTCAAATAAATCCTTATCCCTTGTAGTTGTGTTCCGAGCCTCATGTCACCAAGGATCAGTAATTCCATTTCAGAACTGATCTTAAAGATGCATTCTTCTAATCTATCGATGAAATCATTTTGTGTTGGGAGTCTATAACAACTTCCAATGACAATAGGTTTGGTTTTTGGTAAAAGAATCTCACTCCATATTGCTTCTAACTTGTCCTGTACTAAATCAATTCGTGGGTTATATGCTAGACTTGATTTTATATACATACTCTATCCTCTATTTTTATTTCTATCCTTTCTTATTATATCATAGCCAGGTATGCTAAATTCTGCATCTGTTACAGTTTCATCTATCCATGTTTCTGTAATACATAACACCTAAAGTTTTTAATCTTCACTCTTAAACCAACATTTAATTCCAACTATTAAAATGAACACTTTAAATCTATAACAAATATATGCAATTTTCTCACATTTGAACCCTTTACAATAACACTTTCTCATCTGTCTCTCTAAGTCACTGTCCAAACTGTCTCTTCCCACGACTATGATGTAAATGTCCATGGCTGCTATGCTGGTGCAGGTAGGCTGATGTGTGTCTCATTGCCTTGACTCTCCTCACTCTCAACTCAACTAGGATCTGTTAGTCTATTCTCAGTCTGTCTCCTTCTGGGTTTTGTCGGAGCTCAGTTTTAGATAGTTTCTACAGCAGCTCAGTCTCGCTGTTAATTCAGCTCTGGACAGGAGCTTAAGCTCAAAGCTAGCTCTGCTCTGGACAAATGTTGGGCTAATTCTGGGTGTTTGGTAGTCCGTCGAGGGTGAGGTGTTGTTGGATTTGAGAGGTGTAATGTAGTAATGCACCCTTATCCTCCAAGTAACTCAGTGTAGGGGAACTATTGACCTCATCGTTCTGGTTTCTTGTTAGTTGGGTAATGAGAGCAGCAACAGTGGGCCCCTCGGATAACGGCCTGATCCTCCCCTCATACTTCCTGCCCCTGCGGCCCTCACTGTTCTGCCTCGCTGTACTGTTCTCTGTGTTCCTTGTTCTGTTCCATGTTCTGTGTGTTATTCTGCAGTACTTGTAATTGTACCTAAGTACAGTAATCCCCTGATTATCCATCATTCTAATATCCGTTGTGTGACGTTATCCGGCACAAGCCATTCGGCTGTATTAAAACACTATCCATCCTTGTGATGGGTAGTTATTGACCATGGTAATGGATTACTTAAGTATATGAATTTATTGTGATTTTGATTTCACAAGACAATTTCTTTACCTATATTTTATATAAAAACATGATTTGCTAATATTATGAATATATATACATGACAAAGTTTACTTTCAGAGAACATCTTATACTTCCAAGGGAATGGAGGTGAAAGGCAGCAGGTGGTCTGAAGTGCTGATGAGGTTGCCTCTGGAAGGCACAGTGGTATTAATGCTATAATGGAATAGATATCCAAGACGTACTACTGGAAAAGGATGATGGAGGATATCAAACATTATGTAAGTAATATATAAGCAAATGTCTTGTGTGACTTCCATCATCCTATTTGTATCATCATTGTTATGGTTAGCTTTATGCTTGTTGCATGAAAGATTAATATTTTCTCACTTTGTAGCCAACACACTCAAACCTTGCACTGCTTACTTAGTTAATGTAATGCTCGATTACTTCATTCTCTGAATCTCAGTGTTCTACAGTCTTGAAATTTTTCCAGATTGAAACTTGCAACAAGTGTCATCGTTACACTCCACTGAAGACACAAGTCCCAACAATGAAGGTGAAGGAATCATGGCACCTGATGCAGTTGACTTAATGGGTGAGAATCAACTTCATATAAAATTTGCTTCACCTTTGGTCTTGGATGCCATTTATATTATGTGCCACAAATGCCTACTTATGCTTGAACAATCTCTAATAAGTTAATAAAGTACAGGCAGTCCTTATCTTATTTAGCCTTTCACAAGTGTACATTTGGTTTTGTGTTAGAAATTTAACACGGTAATAAGTGTTTCAGTTTATGGTGATTCATGCTTATAAGTTCTTGGAATGTATACTTTTTTATTAACTTATTACTTTTTCTTAACCATGCAAACAGGAAAATATAAGGTTTTGATTGTGGATGTCAGGGAGAGAGTACTTGTCAATTACATAATTAAAGGACTGTCTGTACTGATTAGTGATGCAGCTTCTCTGTTGCTTATTGCAGGTTAATCTATTTTACTGAATGTATCTTTCCACAGTCTCTAATTCCTTCTGTGCTAGCTCCTTCTGGGTGTGCATGAGTTTTCTATGTGTCTGCTTTACATTCCACACCATTATCATTATCCAGGTCAACTGCCAGGCAAGGGAGATGGATGCAGATGTGTGTGTGCACGTTGGTGGACTTCTTCTCTAAGTTTGTGTATTTCTTCCCGCTTAGAGATCAAAGTGCACATGGGGTTGCTAAGTGCATACGATACTTTGTTCTCAGGTAAATTAGAAATAATGATTTTTGTTGTAAATATTGTCCACATACATGTTTGTAGAGTGTGGATGAAATACTTAAACTAATTTTTAGCATACTGATCTTTATATAATGAAGAATAAGAGTTGGATGGTTATATTTCTGACTAAGTTTTACCATGTGTATGTTTTTTTTGGTGAGGCAAACCTGGAAGGATGTTAACAGAGCAGGGATGTGAGGTTTGTGCATCGGTAAGTCGTAGTGTTGACATTATTTTGTTATGTCTTTCATTGACAGGCATTCAGAAAAGAACACTATACTTGCCATTGATTATTTATATCTTATTGTGTATCTGACAACCTCATGTCCCATGTCCCTTCAGAAATGATGGCTGCATTTGCTTTGCCACCTGCTGGCAAACATTATGAATGGGAAGAATGAAGTAGGGAAGCTTAGAGGGGTATAAGAAATAGTAATATCTATCCTTCAAACTCTGACTCGTGCATAAAATAAGTGGACATAAAATGCAGCACAATAGCCGGGAATACATGTAGTGGAGAGGAGTTACAGAAGAAGAGCATGTGGGCTGTCAATATGGGACAGCAAGGGCAATTTTAATACTTTTGTCATGGGTGTAGCATCAAAGGGGATACACTGTGCTGATGGAATGGCTAAAATGTGCTACAATGAAATGGCTTTGACACTTAGTGAGAATTAATAATATAAGTTTAAGAAAGTGTATGAAAGTGACATTGAAAGGTGGAATATTTGAGGGAGGCCTCCAATAAAATGATAATGTTGGGTAAATAGTAATGGGCGGGTAAATCATAATGTCCTGACCATCTAGAATGCAGCCGATGTCTTACCTTAGTGCAGTGATTAGCCGAGTCCACTCATAGATCTGTTAATCCTTACTGCGGTTATAAGTCTTTGTGTGTGTATTCATTGAAGCTTGATGGCTGGATCAGGAATGGAATTGGGAAGGCAGCAGTTTGTGATTATTATTATCATTGTAACTTCCTAGGACTGAAATCTTTTTTGATGTATTTTAGGTAAACGGTGAGCTGTGCGAGGCATTTGGTATCCGTAGGAGCATCACGTCAGCCTGTCACCCTCAGACAAATGGATTGGCAGAGAGGACCAACAAGACCTTTAAGACCAGGCTTGCCACATTGTGTAACGTAACGATGAGTGACTGGCACAACTACATTGAACACGTTAACTACAGTCTCCACACTCAAAAACAGGAGTACAGTGCTACCTCCAATTTTGCGATACACCAGTTTTTTGACCGAGCCCAATCTCCATCTCCGCAAGCCCAGGTACAGTGAAATGGTCATTTAAGTTGATTTTCTTATGGATAATGATAATGTTTATGTTTCTCTCAAAATTGGAGGGAACACTGTACTTGTTTTCCACTTTTCCACTTGATGTTTGCTTGTGAGTATATGCCACTTGACCCGGTAACCATCATACTTTGACTTGCATTGAAGAAGACATCAGTTTCAGCTTCTGGTCTTTCTCTGTTTTGCTGATTTGCTCTTTTTCCATATTGTTTCTCCTTCCATAACTTGTGGAACTGCCTTCAATCTGTATAACAAAACATTTCTTGTCATTATACTGCATGGGGTGGGATGGAGAGTGAAAACATGTTTGCGGATGACACTGTACTGCTTGCCGGGAGTGAAGATGAACTCCAGAGTGTGTTGGATGAATTTTACAGTTTGTGAAAGAGGGAAGATAAAAGTGAATGTAGGGAAAAGTAAGGTGATGGTTTTTGATCGGAAGAAAGTCGAGGTGTGTAACTTTAATTCACCTTATATGGTGAGTGCACTGGTATCATGAAGGTGTGAGGCAGTTTTAGAAGGGAATGGAGGAAGGGAAAGTTTTAGTATTTGGGAACTTATGCAAACATGGAGATCTGGGAGGGAAAATAAGAGAGAGGACTGTGAAAGGCAGGTTTGTTAATAGCATCACTTGCAAGGATAATAACAGGTAGAAATGTGTCCATGGAGGTAAAGAGAGGGTTGAGGAACAGTATTCTCCTGTCAACACTGACGTATGGATCAAAGACTTGGACATGGAATAGGACACAACAGTCAAGAATGTGTGTGTGTGGTGTGGAAATTAATTATCTGAGAGGAGCATGTGGCGTGACAAGATGTTAGGGTGACAGCAATGAAAGTGTGTATGGAAGGTGTGGCATGGGACCTTGTGCAAAGAGAGTGAAGTGTGGTGTTGTGGAAGATGTGAAAAAATATACTTTGAGGTGGTTTGGTCATATTGAGAGGAAGAAAAGAGTTTGTGAAGAAAGTGTATGTCAGTGAAGTTGAGGGTTGTAGGAGAGAAGGAAGGCCAGTTGTAAGATGGAATGATAGGGTGGAGGAGTACATGCATGAAAGAGTTGCTGATAGAGGAGGAGGGATTGAACAAGCAAGGAGGGAGTGTGTGGATAGGGAGAGGTGGAGGCTCTTCTGCCGGGGATGACCTTGGGGTTTCCAGAGAGAATGAGACATCAGATACTATAGATATATTATTTTGCCTTTTTGTTCAATTTCCCTCTATTAGCTTGAACATCAAGTTTAGGTTTCTTCTTTCTCTATTTGTGATCTTAACTAATTTTCAGGATGCATTAGAATATGATTGTGAAAGACTGAACACTTCCGATGACAGTGGTGCCACAAGGTGTGTAAGTAAGGCACGGTCACATATGGTGTGTATAGTTGATCATACTAAGGAGTAATACCACAATGATAAGTACATCTGGTGCTTATGATAAACATATTTTTTTACGTGCATATTTTGTTTATATTATGTTTTTCAGTCCTTTGAAGATAGTGTCACGCTACCCACTGTTGGAGAATGTTCAAACAATGTGCAGGACCATAACCACAAGTGTCAAGAATTGCATCACCAGGTGTGTATTTGAGCCATAAATCCTTAAATCACCTTTATCTCTGTGTTCCCTAGTCTTACTTTTATACTGTCAAAATGAGTGAGTCGGATAAGTCTCACCTACAATTGTACCCACTCCTTAAAAAAAAAAAAGTATAGCTTATCAAGTAATTCATCAATATTTCATATTGAGCATTAGTAACTTTCAGGATCTGTACAGTCACATCTGAACTACCATGAGTCTTAAATCCTTGTTTACATGTCACTTTCCTCACTTTATAACATCATGTTTACTTTAATGTGCATTGGATTGGAAGTGCTTGATTCAGGCTGTTCTTGGCCAAGTGAAACACTTTATTCATCAGATGATTCTTAGGCTTCCAATGTGTAGCCACATTACATAATGGTGTCCCACTAGTGTTCCTCATGCAATACTTTCTCTTTTTGTTTCTGGTTTTACTTGAAATATAATACACACCAATATGTTTTATATTGGTGTTGTATTTTTCTAATGTGTTGCTTTTCTTTATGCAGCATGAAAAGAAAGTTGAATTTTCACAAGGAAAGCAGAAGGCTGAGTATGAAAATATAAAAAAAGAAGGGAGTAAGGACATATAACATTGATGTTGGCAAGTTGGTACTCAGAAGAAACCTTGACAGCGATGCACGGAAGGATGGGAAGATGGAACCAAAATGGAATGGTCCATACAAGTGAGTGCTCAGCCAATTTCTTAGTTGATACATAACATAATATTTATGATGTTCATGTTATTATTTTCATTCCACAGAGTCCTTGACATAGATTCCTCCCAGTGTGTGGCACTGGAGACGGTAAAGAGTAGCAAGAATTTGAGAACCAAGATTCCATATCACCAGCTACGGCCATATCTCCAGAGTCAGTTGCATGCTAATGCAAGGTTTGTACGAGTACTATTTATCAACCAATAGTGGTGTAATAGCTTTATTACAGACACTATATATAGTTTGCAAAGATAGGATTCGAGGGAATGCCTATGAATGTGTGTATGTTGATGCATTGCCTTGGCCACCCTTGTGAAGGGGATGTCGGCCTGGTATATAGGTACTCTAGTTGGATATTAAGAATTGTAAAATATCATCATTGTAGTTCGTTATGTAGATTTGTCATGATTTTTAATTATTTTTGCACTTTCTAGCTGAATTCCCCTCTTAAGACACACTTACATCTTACACTGTCAAATGGAAATTGGGAAAAAATGCAAGACATGCATTTACTGTTTCATACAAAAATTTTCACAGGTGTTGACGACACTGCAGGAATGCAACCCTCCTGCACCCAAGTACCTCAAGAGTCCTTTGTCAGCCCCACACAGTAAGTAACTCATATTTATTATCCACTAACTAGCTTTTCAAGGAGAGTAAGGGTTGCTAATTTTTTTATGGAACATTTCAGACATGTGTCGGAAGTCCCTTCAGAAATACATCCCTCGAGCAACCAAGGCCTTAAGGTATCATTCAGCAGCCTCACCAAGTAAGAATCTGTCCTATTTTTTAAGTTACTTATTTATTTTATTTTGCATTGTGTTTTTTAAGTACAGCAGTAGTTGGATGGAGGGAGCATCCTTGTATTCCCACATATCAGGGCAAAGGGCAGAGTGAGGACATGCACCAGTTGGTGTAGTGCTCCTTCCCAAGTTGTAGGACTAGGCTGGGTTGCATGGACTTGTTATCCTGTGTCATGAGGGGGGGTACACACACACACACACACACACACACACACACACACACACACACACACACACACACACACACACACACACACACACACAAGCCACTGTCTGCCCACACGATGGATACCAAGCTTACATGTTGTTCTTAAAGGAAGGAAGAAAGAAAGAAGGATATTGATTAAAAAAAAAAAAAAAATCAGTTTGTCAGCCAGCTTCCCCCTTCATTAAAAGGTCAGCTTCGCCACGATGGGATTGTAAACACACACACATTTTTTTTTTCTTTTCTCTCTCTCTCTCTCTCTCTCTCTCTCTCTCTCTCTCTCTCTCTCTCTCTCTCTCTCTCTCTCTCTCTCTCTCTCTCTCTCTCTCTCTCTCTCTCTCATAGCGTCCTCCCTTTATCTTCGTCTACACGGATTCAGATTTCTTCGCCATGCGTCACAGAATGCATGACTGAATAAAAGAGAGAGAGAGAGAGAGAGAGAGAGACTACCATTAGTGGACGATGCAGTATCTAAGAGGAAGTGACATCTCTGCTCAATTATCAATGCGAACAAAACTGAATCCCACTATACTAACTGAACAACCAACTCCATTCAACCGTCTTAGTGTGAATTGATAGTTTAATAGTGCATTCATTAATCTTGTTGTGAAACCTTGAAGAAAAAGCGGAGAAGGCAGGAAGGGAAGGGTGGTAACTGCGGTAAATATTTAGGCAATAGTAAGGGTGAATGCATTTAAAGGAATATTTAAGATACTTATTAAGACTTAACTACAGTGTATGGTACTGTATAGTGTTAAGGGGAGAATGTTATTATGGTGTGTGTGTGTGTGTGGGGAAACCTTCATTGTCTGACGTCCATGGTAGTAGTAGTAGTAGTTATTGTTGTTGTAGTAATAGTAATAGTAATAGTAGTAGAAGCGACAGACAGAGAGACAGAGACAGAGAGATACCACGTCTTATTCCTGTATAGTAACCACCCCCCTTCCTACCCACCCCCCTTACAACACTCATCGACACTCAACTACCCAGGGTTCAACGCGTACCAAACACGACACACACACACACACACACACACTCTCTCATACGCACATAAGACCGCGACCTTGGCAGACACGAGTTCCCAGCTAGTGTGTTTCTAGTGTGCTGAATGGAGGATAATAATTGATCATGGAGAGAAAGAAAAAAAAAGTTAAAGGCTTGGTCATTATCATCATTATTATTATTATTATTATTATTATTATTATTATTATTAGCATGTACGGTAATTTTGAGAGTGTACAAAACAGGTGATGTGTGTGTGTGTGTGTATATGTGTGTGTGTTAATCAGTCACGTGTGTACTTGTGATAAATGGCTATAGGGCAGTAAAGTTAATGGATCAGTTATGTAGATCCTTGCAACACCACGCTTGCCCTTATCTCCCCTCGGGCTTGGCTTGGCTTGGGCTTGGTGGTGGTAGTGGTGTGTGGTGGTGGTGGTGGTGGTGGTGGTGTGTGGTGGAGGCGGTGGTGGGAATCATGATATAGAGGAAGTGGTGGTGGTGGTGGTGGTGGTGGTGGATGTGGATGCAGCCGTCAGGGTTGCACCATTATTATTCATTACATACTTCTTGCCAACTCTTAACACCTCTTAGTTACTTCCTTTTCGTGTCAGCATACCAGTTATTCACTCCCACCAATCGATTAATAATTCATACAAACATACACTTATACACGCATACACATACAAGTTATTCACTTATACAAACACTCATGCAACCGGTATAATACGTGTAGGTATTATACATGTTGTTATGCATATGTATGTATGTTGTATTGGAATTGATTTTTAGTTTGTGTTACCATTGGTGTGTGTGTGTGTGTGTGTGTGTGTGTGACTATGAGTGTGTGTGTGTGTGTATGAATGAGTGAGTGAGTGTGACTATGCATGAGTGAATGTGTGTGTGTGTGTGTGTGTATACCGTAGGACATCAATTAGTGCTTTATTTACTAATTAGGACATGTGTATATGGTAGGACATTAATTATTGTATTACATATCATTACTAAGGGAATCGGAATAGCATTTGACATCATTTATTGCAATATAGAAATTTGTTGTAGAAACGTGATACAAATTGTTATATTATATTATTAGTAAGGATATCTGTCACACACACACACACACACACACACACACACACACACACACACACACACACACACACACACACACACACACACGAGCATGCACAGTGACAAAATAACCCGAGTCGTAATTGTTTATATTTAACATTATTACACAAGACAAACAATTAATATTTAACTACGAAGCACATTAGTAAAAGAGGAAATATAGGAATGGGAATGAGTAAAGGAGGAGATCAAGGAATAGGAATTAGAAGATGAGTGAAGAGGATGAGAGTAAAAGAGAAAATGAAGGAATAGGAATAAGCAGAGTCCTGAAGAGAGCGAAGGATTCAGGAAAGAGCAATGAAAAGGAGAAAAATCAGACGAATGAAAAGTAAAGAGAAGAGGTTAGCAAATATATATAGGATACAGAAAAAAATGAAGGAGAGAGAGAAGAGAGAGAGTAAGTTCATGGTGGAAATAACCTTTTGGTATCTTCTCGCATCCGTAACGCTGGCAATGGTCAATATGAGTAATAGTAGTAGTAGTAGTAGTAGTGGTAGCAACAGCAGTAGTAGGAGAGAGAGAGAGACAACTTCTTTTTTCAAGTATAACATTACAAGATTAAAGATAATTTCCGAGTATTTCTTTCCATGTATCTGATCTGTTATATACATGTTGGTTACCTTGTTTAATCGTGTACTGAACCTGTAAGCGAGGGTATCTGTGTGTGTGTGTGTGTGTGTGTGTGTGTGTGTGGGTGTGTGTGTGTGTGTGTGTGGGTGTGTGTGTGACAAGCAATATATGAGCGCCTAAATTATGTTGTATTCTAAATTCTATTCTATTTTCTATTCTATTCACACACACATACGAACATAACCACACACTCACCCACCCACACACATCATCATCATCATCATCATCATCATCATCATCATCATCATCATCATCATCATCATCATCATCATCATTACTATATCTTCCCTTCCCCCATTAAATAAATATATATAATCATAGTGTAGGTAACGATAGGTCCAATTAGAGAGAGAGAGAGAGAGAGAGAGAGAGAGAGAGAGAGAGAGAGAGAGAGAGAGAGAGAGAGAGAGAATATATCACAATGCGTAGGTGACGTCAAATTATAAGATAAGTGTCAACGATAACGATAATAACTGATGAAATTTTATGCAAACATTTTTCTTCTTATCATTATTGTTATTATTATTGTTATTATCTTTTATGTTTGTATCCTCCTCCTCTTCTTTCTCTTCTTCCTCTTCCTCCTCCTCCTCCTCCTCCTCCTCCTCCTCCTCCTCCTCCTCCTCCTCCTCCTCCTCCTCCTCCTCCTCCTCCTCCTGGTGTTGCATAGTTAGAGTTGTGGTTGTGGTTGTGGTGGTGGTGGATTGTGTCAGGGATCAAAATAAAGATTGAATGATTGGTGATTTGAAGGTGATAAGAATGATAAGTAAGTAGCAATAGGAAATGATGATAGATAAGAGAGAGAGAGAGAGAGAGAGAGAGAGAGAGAGAGAGAGAGAGAGAGAGAGAGAGAGAGATTGAATAAAGTTAAACAGTTAGTTGAATGAAAAGTCGAGTTAAAGTATATTGAAGAAAAATGACAAATGAAAGAAATTGTAAGAAAAAGTTGAATGGAAATTGAATAATAATAAAAAAAGATAAATGTTATGTGCTGGAAACTTATAAGAGAAAGAGGAAACATAATTAAAAGTTTGAAATAATAAGGAAAAAATAAGTAAGTAATCAAAATAAAGACGAACCAAAACATGAAATACAAAACTTCAAACCAAATCCTGGAAATTAAGAAAATCAAAAGAATGAAAAAATAAAAAATAGATCAATCAAAAGATGAAAAAAATGAATAAATAAACATACAACAAATAGATAAATGAATAAAACATAAACATGATTCACAACATTCATACAAATCATTCAATATCTCGCATAATATTTTCTTTTCACAACATCCATTAATTTATTTCACCCGGAAAATATACGTAATACCAACACACTACAGACCAAAAATTCAATACAAAAAAATAAATATAAGAAAAACTTTAAAAAAAACCCCCAAAAATCACTATAAAGAACTCGGGATTCACACACAAAAAAAAAAAAATCCAAGAACCTAATATAGCCAATCCTTCCGAAAATTAATATAACCAGAAAAACTTTGAAAAACCCCAAAAAATCACTATAATATTTACCAGAACTCGGGATTCACAAAAATTTTTCCAAGAACCTAGTATGGCCCGTCTCTCCTTCAGGTGGGTGACACTAGATCCTTGAGGGCGACGAGGGAGGGAAGGGGATCAGACTGAAGTGATGGTGTGGTGGTGTGATGACCTTGAAGTGACTGACTGACTGATGACTGATGACTCGTGACTGTTGTTGTGGATTATGATTGGGTCTCACGTGGGAATTTGGCGGGAAAGGAAAGGAGAGGAAAGAGAGGGAGTGAAAGAAAGGAAAGGAGAGGAAAGTGAAAAAAAGGAAAGGAAAGGAAAAGAAAAGTGAAGGAATAACAAAGTAAAATGAGAATAGTCGGTTTTTTTTTTTTTTTCCCCATTTATTTATTCCTTTATTTAGTCATTTACTAACATTATCTTCCCCTAAAAATTATAACCTTATTTGGTGACGAATTCACACATGCACACACACGGACGCACACACGGATATCGAAATTCCTGGAAGATACGTACACAACACTACCGATAATGTGTCAACGTACCTGTATGTATCTCGTTTTGTGTGCTTGAGAGAGAGAGAGAGAGAGAGGGGTGATGAACACGCCAACTATTGTATCAAGCAATGATAACAATATGTAATCTCTCTCTCTCTCTCTCTCTCTCTCTCTCTCTCTCTCTCTCTCTCTCTCTCTCTCTCTCTCTCTCTCTCTCTCTCTCTCTCTCTCTTTCAATACCAGTACCACACACGTCTCGCTTTGTTGCCTATCAGTTTTTCCTTCACCATGGCGCCACCCACCACCCTCCCCTCCCACCACCACCACCACGACTATTAACCAGTTCCACAGCGTCAGAGCGTCAGTCCATATTCAGCTTGTGGTGTGTTAGGATGTGCGTGTTCCGTAAGTACTCGCTAAGTAATACCAGGTGTGTGTGTGTGTGTGTGTGTGTGTTTAGATATAGTTGTAACATACAGGAAAAGAGTTATGATCGTGGTGTCCCGTCTTCATATCTATAAGTATCTAGCTACGCCATGCCTCTACGCATCGTTGTAAGAAGCTGAACTTATTGATATATCTCTCCTGCAGATGTCCTTTTTCAGTTTGTTTCCATGTCCTCTTGTGTCCCTAAATAAGTGAAT
>JAPQNM010000034.1:1753949-1818949 GCA_029783475.1 Metacarcinus magister
TCCTCCTTGTAGCAGCGACACCCACAGACTGAGCCTATAATTACTTCCCTCGAGACAGCGGCTGAGGTCGAGATTAACTTGACCTCACCTCACGTGACCACCAGGTCCTTGACGCCCAATATAAGCCACCAACACACACATCCCCAGTGACTTTTTCTTCCCCTAAAACTCACTTCCTCACCCACCTACTCTTCCTTCTGTCCCTACTTCCCCATCTTACTAGTCTAGTCATTTACATTTACATCGCTAAGTCAGTCTACCTCTAGCTTACACTACAGCTCACGTCGGGGAGTCAAACCTCGTGGCTCCCCTCACACATTACTATCCTTATGTAGCCGACTACCCTCCGCTACATCCTCCTCTTCCTCCTGCTGTATTTGCTGTTATCCTTCCTTCCGTCGTGACCGTCTTGGTGCTGTTAATTCAATGACACAGCTGCTGTTTAATGTATTGTTACTATTATTATTACTATTACTATTATTATTATTATTATTATTGCGTATTAGTGTATCATTTAAAGGGAAACTGCTATAAATCACTAAAGAAAACGAGAAGAAGAAAAAAAAAAAACAAGACTCAATAAACACTGAAACAAGGACATGAGAGAGAGAGAGAGAGAGAGAGAGAGAGAGAGAGAGAGAGAGAGAGAGAGAGAGAGAGAGAGAGAGAGAGAGAGAGAGAGAGAGAGAGAGAGAGAGAGAGAGAATTAGCCCCTTCAGACCTTCCCTCTCCTTCTTAAGTATTCCCATCGTTGTCCTTCCTGTGTCCTGCCGCTGGGCCACACTTGGACAAACACGTTGAGTCTGGGTGGGTTGTGAAGGGCTTTATGGGGCGCCTTTTGGGGGTTAAGGACGGTGCCAGTTGTTTTCAATTGACCTCTCTCTCTCTCTCTCTCTCTCTCTCTCTCTCTCTCTCTCTCTCTCTCTCTCTCTCTCTCTCTCTCTCGGGTGTAGACTGTCTGGCTCCTTTTAACAGTTTCCAGAGAGAGAGAGAGAGAGAAGAATTATGACAATGAGAAGGAAATTTTTTATATTTCCTTATATATTATTTTTTTATCTAATTTTAGACTATTGTTATTATTATTATTATTATCATTATTATTTTGTTATTTTATTATGATTCCTATTACTATTTCATTTTCACATTAACTCTTCCTTTCATTCCCAATCCTGATTTTCCTCCTTTCCTTTGCTTGTCATTATTTATCTCTTCACTTTCATCACCTTCATTTTTATTGCTTCATGCTTTATCATAATCTCCTTGTAGAGTTGATCATAAATTACAATGTGGGTGAGTCTCCTTACACTCCTTCATCACCTCATTCCCTTCCCTTCCCTTCCCTTCCCTACAGTTAACGCAAGCCTCATCAGGGAATGTAGCAGGGGTGGCTGGGGCCCTGTCTAACGGCGCCCACGTTGACAGCTCCAGCCCATGCCACCTTCAGTACCCTGGCCGCGCCGCCCTACACCATGCAGCTTCCAAAGGGCATGTGTCAGTCGTCAGGTTCTTGGTGCAACGCGGCGCTAATGTTAACCTCCACAGTGGCTTCCCAGGGGACAGAGGTGAGAGAGAGAGAGAGAGAGAGAGAGAGAGAGCAAGATGTATGTTGTGGTATAAGATGATATATTTTATTATTTTTTATATCCGTACTTTGTGCTTGTATTTTTTCTATATTCCTCCTC
Organism: Metacarcinus magister; assembly: GCA_029783475.1. Taxonomy (NCBI): domain Eukaryota; kingdom Metazoa; phylum Arthropoda; class Malacostraca; order Decapoda; family Cancridae; genus Metacarcinus; species Metacarcinus magister. Next base: position 1,755,632 of record JAPQNM010000034.1, read on the forward strand.
CTCCTCTTCCTCTAACTCTTAAAACCACCTCCTTTTACCCTTAACCTTTATCTAACCACCCTCAATTCTCTCTCTCTCTCTCTCTCTCTCTCTCTCTCTCTCTCTCTCTCTCTCTCTCTCTCTCTCTCTCTCTCTCTCTCTTACCTTCCCATTCTCCCCTTCAACCCCCTTGACCCCCTCCTCCGTCTTCAGGTGCTACCCCCGCTCACCTGGCAGCGGAGAATGGCTACTACAGGTCCCTACAGGTGCTGCTCTTTGCCGGCGCCAACCCAGATAGACCCGACGCTGATGGTGAGTAGCAGTAGTAGTTATAGTAGTAGTAGTAGTAGTAGAAATAGTTGTAATAGTGATTGATAGAAAAGAATAAATGGAACTATGAAAAACTCTACGGAACAAAACAGCCTTATTTCGGTGTACTGTTTGCACTAAGATGATAATGGTGATGATAATGATGATAGTGACGCAAACAGTGATTGATAGCGATGATGCACCTGCCTGCATACCTGTGATAGCGTGGGCGTTGTCAAGGACGTACACAGTGGTGATTCAGCTGTCAAGGGTTGCTAAGGAGTCACGATGCAAGGATTTATTTATGAAGGCTCAGAATTGACTTTATGAAATGCATATGATTGTTGAAAATTTAGGAATCTGTATTATTTTAAGGATTTCTATGGTTTATGAAAGTTAAATCCTTACGAATGTTTATTTATTTATTTATTTATTTATTTTTTTTATCAAACCTCAAGCATGTATGAATGTGAATGATTATTAATGTTATGTATGATGAATAATGTTTGTGTGTGTGTGTGTGTGTGTGTGTATGAATGTGTGTACAGGTGTGGGTATTAAAGTAAGCGATGTATTGAACAGCTGAGGACTTGACTGGCTTTCTGCGTGTGGTGTTTTGCAACTCCTGTGTAACCATTGCCAGTTGTGGAAATACTACGAGTTAAAGGACAGTTTTTCTATGTGTATATATATTGTGATAAGGATAGTCGTGAATATGTATGTCATCTAAAACACGAACCAGTCTGTCCTTCCTACCGTGCAAGTCTGTCACGCATAATACACTTCTTTTTTTTTACGTCTCCGTCTCTCTACACCTTCCAGCGACCTTCAAACACAAACTAAACTTCTTCTTTTTTTATTATTTATTTATTTATTTATTTATATATATACATTAAAAGGGTACTGGTTAAGGGAAAACAAAAATACATCGAAAAAAAATATCCCGCCTTGTACCACCCCAGCGCACACAACACAATCAACAGACCCTAGAATCTTACCCCCATGTCTCTTCCCCTGTCTATACCTCCCCTGCAACTACCCCAGGGAATACTAACCCCATGCATTCCCCCCAGGTCGCCTTCCCATCCACCGGGCAGCACTTAGGCGTCAGGTATGGGTGCTAAGAGCCATGTGGGACTTCGGGTGTGATCTCTCCTCCCCCGCCGCTGACTACTCTACGGCGCTCCATTTGGCTGCGGGCGTGGGGGCGCTCAACGTGGCCCGCTTCCTGGTGGAGGTGTGCGGGGTGCGGCCTGGGGTGACGGACGGGGAGGGGTTCACGGCCCTACATCACCCCAACACACAGCGACACCCCCGCCTTGTAGCTTACTTGGGGGAGGTGGATACGGTAAGGCAGTTTTGTTTTGTTGTTGTTGTATTGTGTTGTGTTTGTTGTTGTTGTTTTTTTTCTCCTTCTTCTTCTTCTTTCTTCTTCTTCTTCTTCTTCTTCTTCTTCTTCTTCTTCTTCTTCTTCTTCTTCTTCTTCTTCTGGTTCTTTGTTTGAAAATTAATAGTTGTTTCCATGTCTTTCTTTTTCTCTTTCCATTTTTTTCTTTCTTTCCATCTTTGTAACTGTGTATTCGTGTGTGTCCATATTGGGGGTGATAATGTTGTTTTTGTTTTGATGTCTTACTGTCTGTTTGTATTTCCGTGACTATTAAACACACACACACAACACACACACAAACAAACATATGAAAAGAGAGAGATAGAGAGAGAGATTCCAAATTTTTGCAGGTGATGGAGGCAGCAAGCAGATGGAACCCCCAGCAAGTCGCACCTTACCCACGCTTCCCCTCAAGACCCACATCGCGGCAGACACGACCCTTCCACGACAACGCGTTCCACCACACCCAGCGTTACCCTTACCAGAACCACTACGGGGTCTCCAGGTACCAGCAGTATAAGGGACGTATCTGGTACCGCAAAGGACAGAGGGAAAGGTTTGCAGGTGAAAAACCCTCAACTGTATCCACCTCCACCTCTACCTCTACTTCCACCTCTGTCTCTGCCTCCACCTCCACCTCCTCCACTAGTCCTGCGCCCTCCCGTGACGCCGCCACGCAGAATGGTTACAGTCATTCTGAGCCGCAGTCACCTAGAGAGGCTGTGGGTGACGTGCAAACTCACCACCTCACTGATCTTAAGAATGGATCGGGTGACTCGAGAACGTCCACAACAGGAGGAGGAGACGTCATGCCAAACGGACACCACCATGAGGCATCACTGACGCCTTCGGACGCCCACCACAACGGACATGCACACTCTGATGCCAGGAATGAGACATGTCATGCAGAAGAGACACCCCCATCAGATGCAATGGCCAATCAGACCTCTGAAAAGCCTGTTCAGAACGGCCACAACTCTGAGGCTCCAAATGGTTACTGTCACGCTAAGGACACACCAGTAGAGGCCCTTCAGAACGGCCTTCACCACCCCCACTCAGAGCACGCCCTTCTCAATGGCCACCACCCTTCAGGAGACACCATGCACAATGGTTACCACCCTGACTCTAAGACAGAGTATACGGGCACTAAAGTTACACCAGCAGGAGATGCTTCTAAGGACCACCACAACTACTCGGATGCCCTGCTGAACGGCCACCATGACGAGGCTTGCCCACCACACTACCAGGCCACACAGAACGGCGATAACCACTCCCTGCACACGTCAATCCAGTCTCCTGAGCCGTGGGACTCTGGATTCTCACACCCAGTCAAGGTGAGCAAGGAGGATGGTGAGGGGCAGACTGACCCACCACACTCCACTCAGGACACCTTTCAGGATGGATGTGAAGGGGCTCAGACCGCGTATTCAACAAAAGGGAAAGCAGATACAGGACTCTCCAATCAGAACTGGCTCTTCAATGGTCTTGGTTTATCAGGAGAGGACAGTGAGATTGAGGAACAGAAATTGTGTGAGCAGACTGCTGTTGATCCTGCTGAGAGAGATACCGGGAAGGAAATGCAAAACGGCTTAGGTTCAGAAGGATATCACAGTTTTAGCAACCCATGGGAACCCGTGTTGACAAATCATAACTCTTCAGAACCCTTGCCATCGAGCCCTCAACAGTCAGACCCCGTGCCTTCACTTGACTCATTGGTATCAGACCTCACATCATCAGAGTCACCCCTGCCAAGCCCCCAGCCACCAGCCTCCATGGTCCCACACCTTGACACCACCGCATCCAAAGACAATGGTAACCTTTTCTTGGCAGGTCTTGTGGTGAACATTATAGACACTCGGCCCATAACAGGAAGGGGAGTCCAGGACCCTCCAGCTGACAACGTGAGTGACTCCAGGATGCTAAGAGATGAAGTGGATGAAAGTGTAAAGAGAGACCTGGATGGTGTTTCCGAACTGGAGGAAATACCTGTTGATGCTGATGAAAGTGACTTCATTGTGGCCTCTGACAGACACACAGCTGAACACCACATAGAGGAAGAGGAAAAGGAGGAAGAAGAGCAGTGTTATGGCGAAGATGTAGCAGAAGGGAGGGTAAGAGACCTTGAGGATACAGGGAAGGTTGAGATGAGAACGGTTCATGATAGTGACAAGGCAGGGGAAGGAAAGGCCAGTGAGGAGACAGTGCAGCAGACAGAAGGTGGGTCAGTGGAGACCAGCACTGCAGGACACGAGGAGTCACGGCATGAGAAGATGAAGACGCACTGGGAACAGAAGGTGGGAAATAATGAAGATGTCACAGGAAAGTACAGCTCTCTGGCTGAAGATAAAATTGAGATCATGGAAGGAAAAATGGTGGTGACAGTGACGGAAACCGAGGTGAGCAATAACACTACGGAGGTACATAAAGAACATGAGATGAATGGCGACATAAAAATGAAGGCTGAAAGTGAGGAAGACCATGACGACGTGACGAAGATGATGGAGAACAAGACGGGGATCAACATTATCATCACGGAGACAGAACATAACAGTGACACTTACGTCTTGGCGGAGGAACAAAGAGAGGAGCATTGCAGCATTAGTGAAGTGGACGAAACTGCAGGAACGGATGAGAAAGAGCCACAGATAGTTCAAAAGGAGGCAGGGGAGACCACCGCAACGGACACACAGCACCAGGAACAAGTGAGACGGCACCAAGACGTGACAGAGAGGACAACAAAGCAAAGCATGAATGTGAAGGAAAGTAAATCGAGGAAAGGAAAGAGGAAGAAGGTAACTTTTGACGAAGAGGAAAGAGACAACCAGCAGAAGGAACAAGAGAAAGGAGAAAAGGAAGAGGAGGAGGAGGAGGAGGAAGAATTACAGAGTTGTATAAACAGTAAATTGCACCAAAAGGAGAAACGTGAACCACACGTGAAAAGCAGCAGCGAGAGACAGCAAAAGCAGCAGGAACAAAAGAATAAAAGCATCAGGAAGGCACAGCAGACCGACCAGGACCAGGACCAGAAACAGAGCAGAAGCAGTAGTATAACAAAGCAACAGCCATTCCAGAGCAGCAGCAGTAACAGTGAATCACAGCAGGTGGAGGAGGAGGAGCAGCAGGAGGAGGATCTGGAACCAGTCATGTCACGTAAGATGCGAAGGATGAAGAAAAGAGAAAAGGGTAAAAAACAAGCCAGACTGTCAGCGTTACCCGAGGGGAGCTCAGACAAGGAGCCAGTGCCTTCAGACAGTGCCTTGACAGAACCAGAACCACACATGAACCCTACAGAGCCAGAAGTCCACACGAGGAAAAACAGGAAGAAAGGCAGCAAGAAGAAGGGTGCCTCGTCTGTGGTACAAGGTCACCATGCCCCCAACCCAGCAGAAAACAAGAACCAGGAGAAAGGAGCCAAACAGAGCAACAAAGTGTCCACTAAAGGGCACCAAGAGGCCAGAGGACATAAGTCTGTGAAACCAACAAAGTGTCAGCAGCAAACCACACCCGCCACCCACCAGGAACCTCAACATTCAAGGAAACGTGCCATTGATGATGAAGGGCGCACAGTGACTCCTGCTGAGAGGCCACTGTTGGAGGACAATGTGCAGGTGGTATTGCATAGAACAGAAACAGTGCCTGTTGAGGTCACTGATGGGACAGTCTACAGCAAAGAGAAAGTGCAAGCTGAGGACACTGAAAGGACAGTGCAAGTTGAAGACACTGAAGAGACAGTGCAAGTTGAAGACACTGAAACCACAGTGCAAGTTCAGGACACTGAAGAGACAGTGCAAGTTGAGGACACTGAAACGACAGTGCAAGTTGAAGACACTGAAACGACAGTGCAAGTTGAAGACACTGAAACGACAGTGCAAGTTGAAGACACTGAAACCACAGTGCAAGTTGAAGACACTGAAACCACAATGCAAGTTGAGGACACTGAAACGACAGTGCAAGTTGAAGACACTGAAACCACAGTGCAAGTTGAAGACACTGAAACGACAGTGCAAGTTGAAGACACTGAAACCACAGTGCAAGTTGAAGACACTGAAACCACAGTGCAAGTTGAAGACACTGAAACGACAGTGCAAGTTGAAGACACTGAAACGACAGTGCAAGTTGAAGACACTGAAACCACAGTGCAAGTTGAAGACACTGAAACCACAGTGCAAGTTGAAGACACTGAAACCACAGTGCAAGTTGAAGACACTGAAGGGACAGTGCAAGTTGAAGACACTGAAACCACAGTGCAAGTTGAAGACACTGAAACGACAGTGCAAGTTGAAGACACTGAAACCACAGTGCAAGTTGAAGACACTGAAGAGACAGTGCAAGTTGAAGACACTGAAACGACAGTGCAAGTTGAAGACACTGAAAGGACAGTGCAAGTTGAAGACACTGAAACGACAGTGCAAGTTGAAGACACTGAAGAGACAGTGCAAGTTGAAGACACTGAAACCACAGTGCAAGTTGAAGACACTGAAACGACAGTGCAAGTTGAAGACACTGAAAGGACAGTGCAAGTTGAAGACACTGAAACCACAGTGCAAGTTGAAGACACTGAAACCACAGTGCAAGTTGAAGACACTGAAACGACAGTGCAAGTTGAAGACACTGAAACGACAGTGCAAGTTGAAGACACTGAAACGACAGTGCAAGTTGAAGACACTGAAACCACAGTGCAAGTTGAAGACACTGAAACGACAGTGCAAGTTGAAGACACTGAAACGACAGTGCAAGTTGAAGACACTGAAACCACAGTGCAAGTTGAAGACACTGAAACGACAGTGCAAGTTGAAGACACTGAAACCACAGTGCAAGTTGAAGACACTGAAACCACAGTGCAAGTTGAAGACACTGAAGAGACACTGCAAGTTGAAGACACTGAAAGGACAGTGCAAGTTGAAGACACTGAAACGACAGTGCAAGTTGAGGACACTGAAACCACAGTGCAAGTTGAAGACACTGAAACGACAGTGCAAGTTGAAGACACTGAAGAGACACTGCAAGTTGAAGACACTGAAAGGACAGTGCAAGTTGAAGACACTGAAAGGACAGTGCAAGTTGAAGACACTGAAGAGACACTGCAAGTTGAAGACACTGAAAGGACAGTGCAAGTTGAAGACACTGAAACCACAGTGCAAGTTGAAGACACTGAAACCACAGTGCAAGTTGAAGACACTGAAACCACATTGCAAGTTGAAGACACTGAAACCACAGTGCAAGTTGAAGACACTGAAAGGACAGTGCAAGTTGAAGACACTGAAGAGACACTGCAAGTTGAAGACACTGAAACCACAGTGCAAGTTGAAGACACTGAAACCACAGTGCAAGTTGAAGACACTGAAACGACAGTGCAAGTTGAAGACACTGAAACCACAGTGCAAGTTGAAGACACTGAAGAGACACTGCAAGTTGAAGACACTGAAACCACAGTGCAAGTTGAAGACACTGAAACCACAGTGCAAGTTGAAGACACTGAAACCACAGTGCAAGTTGAAGACACTGAAGAGACACTGCAAGTTGAAGACACTGAAACCACAGTGCAAGTTGAAGACACTGAAACCACAGTGCAAGTTGAAGACACTGAAACCACAGTGCAAGTTGAAGACACTGAAAGGACAGTGCAAGTTGAAGACACTGAAAGGACAGTGCAAGTTGAAGACACTGAAACGACAGTGCAAGTTGAAGACACTGAAGAGACAGTGCAAGTTGAAGACACTGAAACGACAGTGCAAGTTGAAGACACTGAAACGACAGTGCAAGTTGAAGACACTGAAACCACAGTGCAAGTTGAAGACACTGAAACCACAGTGCAAGTTGAAGACACTGAAACCACAGTGCAAGTTGAAGACACTGAAAGGACAGTGCAAGTTGAAGACACTGAAACCACAGTGCAAGTTGAAGACACTGAAAGGACAGTGCAAGTTGAAGTCCAGTGTCTAGCGTCAGCCGAGACTGAAGTGACAGTGTCCACTGTCACTGAAAAGACACTGTCAACAGAAGTGACAATGCCCGTAGGAGAGACAGTCCCAGCCGAGACCACTACAGAAGCAAACCTAACCACACCCAAGAAGATGAAGAAGAAAAAGAAGAAAAGCAGGAAAAGCAAAACCATAGACGTGTTAGAGGGAGAGAGCGACAGAAACAGCTCTGAGGCGCCCACTTCCCCTTGCAAAACCCACACACACATCACCGAAACGTACACAGATGTGCCAGAGAGTGACGATGTAGAGGAGATAGAGTTCTTTAGCGAGACAGAAAGAAACTGTTCTCTGTATCAGTTTAAAAGCATCCTTGAAATGTTCAATGTGGTAAGTGAGGAGCTCACTGTACAGAAGTTGATGTTGAAGAGGCTGTTGAGAGTGGATGATACGAAGGGAGGGAAGAAGAGGCCCAAAGAAGAGGAAGAGTGGGTAAAGGGAGAGGAACAAGAAAATAACATGAAAAAAGGCAAAATTGAAGTAGAGGAAGATGATGAAATGAATGTTGACCAGCAGGAGGAGGAGGAGGAGGTGGAAGAAGCAAAGAGGATTGATGTAACAGAAGACAAGGAAGAAACAAAAGCGACCGAATATATAACTGAAGAACAAGAACAACGGGAGGAAACAGAAGAAAACCAAGAAGATCCCATGACAAAACACCAACACCAAGAAGAGGAAAACCAAACACCAATACACGAAGACATAAACAAAGGAGTGGAAGGAACAGAAGAATCAGAAACAAGAGAAAAAGAAGAAGAAGAGGAAGAGGATGATTACATGAAACAAATGGAAAGCATGCAATCCTTCAACATTCCCTTATCACACTTAGAGGCCGTAGTGAGGTGTCTGGGTGCAGTGTGGACCTCTGAAGGGTGTGGGAAGGACGTGGGCGTGGCGAGGCATGGAGGAGGCGTGTGTTATGCCCTGCAGGAGGCACTGAAGGCACTCCAGTCTTGTTATATTGAAGACAACGCCTCGCCAGCACTCATCAACCTCAAGGTGAGAGAGAGAGAGAGGGGAAGGGGAGAAAATATACTTATTACCACAAAATTTCTAGTTATGACAAATTGTTATTATAATCAGTAAGGAAACTCAGCTTGGAAAAATCTAATCACTAAAAATGATGGAGTGAAGGGGGTGGGAAGCCTGTCCTCTAGTGTTTCTTACTATTATGAGGCAAAGTGAAGAAGGGAAAGGGAGACTAAATTCTTCTCAAGCCCTGAGACGCCATCACTCGGCTGACCTTCTATAAATGGGATATATGCTAGCAGTTATATGGATAGATTATTATTATTATTACTATCACCATTATCATTATTATTATTTTGTTACTTCTTCCTTATTTTTATTCTCATTTTCTGATCTCATTAACTCATAAATTCTCCTCCTCCCTCAGGCGGCGCTGCAGAAGTGTGGATGCGGCACCAGCTGGAGGGCACAGGTGGATGAGTGTCTGCTGTCTGTGTTAACCAGTGTACACCATAGCCTGTCTACGGTAAGGCCTGTGTGTGTGTGTGTGTGTGTGAATTTTCATTATATCCCCATCTTTTCCTCCTCTTATCTCCCTTTCTCCTCTCCCCTTCTCCCCGATCACCTCCTAACCTTTCCTTCCTCCCCAACAGAGCGCCACGAATGCCCTCCCACACTTAGGCATGGCTCAAAGGGCGTCGTCTGAGGTCATGGATGTGTTCGGGGGCGTGGAGGAGTGTCGCTTTGTGTGTGAAGAGAAGGGCGTGACAATCTCTCGCTCCAGGGGTCCCTTCCTGCTGTACGGGCTGACTGTGCCGCCCCTGGGAGCATACGGCCTGGATGGGGGTCTGCAGGTGAGAGAGAGAGAGAGAGAGAGTAATAGTTAATTTGTGTGTTATTGTTGTCACGTGTAGATGTAGTGTGTGTGTGTGTGTGTGTGTGTGTGAGAGAGATTCCTTTAACTTAATTTTACTTACACTAACAAGTTTTCCTTTCTTCCTTCCTTCCTTCCTTTCATCCTTCTCCCATGACTCTCTTGCCTCCTCTCCTTGTCTCCTTTCCTCCCTCTTATCCTCAATCCTTCCCTCCCTCTCTCCTTCCCATCCTTCCCACCCACATTCCTATTTCTCGTCCTCCCTCCCAGGACCGATTACTTGAGCGTTGCCGCGGACCACAGGTGAAGTGGAAGTGTCCGTTCTGCCTTGTGGACCATACCTGTCGGTGCCACACACACCTGGCCCGACCCCCCAAGGTGCTGCTCATCTACCTGTGTCCGTGAGTGTCTACCTGTCTCCACCTGTACTAATGATGTGATTAGCAGTGCCTTAGTAGTCGACAGTCAGTCCTTTAAGAATAAAAATACAATACTTCCCGTGTGTTATTGTATTCATATTTTTTCTCTTCCTCAGCCACCAAGACGCCTGGCCCCCCTCCCCTCCACCCACACCTCCTTCCTCCATCACCCCCTCCCCTTCTTCCTCCCCCTCCTCTTCCCCCTCCTACTCTCTATCCTCCACCTTGTCCTCTACCTCGTCCTCCTCCCCTTCCTTCAACGGGAGCAGGAAGAGGAAGAGGGGCAGGAAGGTGGTGCAGAAGGCTGTAACGACGCCTGCTTTCCTGTGTGAAGATTTGGACTTGACTCAACTCCTGCTGCCTCGGAGTAACAAGTGAGTACAAGGGGTGGTTAGTTCTCTCTCTCTCTCTCTCTCTCTCTCTCTCTCTCTCTCTCTCTCTCTCTCTCTCTCTCTCTCTCTCTCTCTCTCTCTCTCTCTCTCTCTCTCTCACACACACACACACACGCCACACACTTACTACTGTACTTTCATCTCTTCTACAGGAGTGCTCACTATACTCTGAAGGCCGTTGTTAGCTGCACGAGCGTCGACATCAGTACCACCCTTACCTCCGCCCCGACAGCTTACGTTAAACAGGACTCGGGCAGCTGGTGGGGCTACAGGGGCGGTGAGATGGCGAAGATCAGCGCTGAGGAGGTGCTGCACGACTCTCAGGCACGTCTACTGTTTTACAAGGCACAGGATGTAGAGGATGACCTGCAGTGTTAGAGGAAAGGTGTTGGAAGGCTGTGAGAGGTTGTTGTTGTGTTGAGGCCTTGTGTGTGTGTGTGTGTGTGTGTGTGTGTGGTGTGTGTGTGTGGCAGGAATGTTGAAAGTTGTGGAATTACTTCTTGCAATTTTTATTTTTAATTTTTATTGTTATTGTTATTCTTCTTATTATTATTGTTATTGTTATTATTGTTCCCCAAGTAGACTGACCCCTGAACTTTTTTGTTAAGGTTAAGAATGAGAGGAAAGTTTCTTAAGCTGAAGAGAGAGAGAGAGAGATTACATTCCCCTTTTATTTCGAATTTAAGAGATACACGGATGTCCTTGGAGTGAGGAGTGCATGTCCTTGAGTTGTAAGGATCAAATGGCACTGGAGTCTTGTTTCTTTGTATTCTAATGACGTGTTAAGTATATATAAATCATGAGTTTCCCTGAATTTGAGAGACAGGGACAATCTTGCATTCCTTGGTGTGTGCGCCTAGCCATTCCTAGGGACGAAGTATTATTTTTTCACGGGGAACAATGTTGTTTTTATATTCAATTATGGACGCAGGAATAGTCTGAAAGGTATATATGTGTGTCTTTCATTTTTACTCATCATTACAGTGAATAAGATTTGCGCGTGTTTTATGTTCGTGATTTGCAGATATATGTGTACATAGTTTAAAGCGAGTGCATCTTTTCAATTTGCTGCACCGTAATTTCAAAGCACAGTCATAGAGGAGTGTGCTTCTTGGTTTGGAAGACAGCCTCAAAGGTGTATATTTGGCTGTACTTAAAGGTGTGCACTTTGATTGTAAAGTGTGTGTGTGTGTGTGTTAAGGGTGTGCATCCTATCATTCCACTAGTGTGTGCAGTGTGAGTGAAGGGTTTGCATCACCATTCTCAACACTACATACAGTATGAGTGAAAAGTTTGCACGACTATATCTCGATTCGCAGGTTTATATATAAGCATTCCGTTTGCGAGACGAACGTATGTACCTGATATAAACATTCTTGTGATCTTACCCATAACTATTAGTATGTACTTTTATGTAACATTAAGGAAGACAGACAACTCTAGTAAGTGTCACACGTGTACATATTCAGGATAAGTGCATGTAGGCGGCCCGAGGGTGTAGTGGCAGCGGGCTCAACTCATAACCGAGAGGTCCTGAGTTTGAGTCCCAGGTCAGGTGGAGACAAAATGGGTTTGTCTTCTTAAACGGTGTAGCCTCTGTTCACCAGCAGACAGTAGGTACTACGGGACGTAAGCCGAGGAGCTGTGACCTTGCAGACGCGGCAGGAGCGGAAATCCTCCCCTCCTGTGTGTGTGCGTGTGTTGTGTGCTTACTCTAAGACCAAAAATGGTCTATGCCACACCCTGAAGTGTAAAACGGGCGTGGATTATTATTATTATTATTATTATCATTGTAATCATTATTATTTACTTTTTATGAATAAATCTGAAAATATATGTTCTTAGCTTTGATTAAGAAACATTTTTCTGGTGTATCACAAAAATAATGTTCATGTTTTTTTCTTTGGTTTATGAAAGAAAATTATAGTATTATTGAAGATTATTCCATAATCTATTTTTTAAGGAATCTTTTTCAAGTTTAATTTCAATTACAGCTTTAAAAGATACTTTATATATATATTTTTTTTTCTTTTCTTTGTTTGTGTGTGTGTGTGTGTGTGTGTGTGTGTGTGTGTATCCGCGTGGTGCAGACAGTGTTGCACGCTGCTCAAGGTGATTCCTTCACTGGTGTATCAAGGTGACTCATGCTGTATGCTGTGATCGTTCAGGTGACTGTGTGCACATGTGCGTGTATGTGTGTGTTTGTATACCTCAATGCACACACATACACATACACGAGGTAGACGCTCATGTATATATATGTATGTGTAAACTAAAAGGATGTGTATCCTATGATAATGTTTGCTCGTCTAAAGCAAATTCAACTTTTACCCAATAAATTAACTATTGATTTGTCTATGTTACATTTTTTTTATATAGATCCTCTCTCTCTCTCTCTCTCTCTCTCTCTCTCTCTCTCTCTCTCTCTCTCTCTCTCTCTCTCTCTCTCTCTCTCTTATTCCAAAGTTGCGTTACGCTGGGATGGAATTCTGATCGTCTTTTGTTTATATACATTTTTTAAACACTGCGCAGTCCAACTTTGTCGCCACAGCTATTTTCTTGCAATCTAGAAAAAAGTAACTATAATGTGATTGTATTATTTAAGTTTTACGTTACAAGTAAATAGATTTCTCACTTGACATATTTGCTTATCCCTTGAGAGAGAGAGAGAGGAAAACAAATGTTGACAGCGACATTCTGTAAGGGTGAACGTCTTAACCAATTACTCTTGATCTTCGTCTTAATTGAATGACTGATCCTTCTGCTTCCTTTTAAATATTAGTTTGCTGAAATAATGGAAGAGTCGCAAGGTGGAGAGAGGGAGTGAAGGAAAGGTTTTGTAATTGTAGTAGTAGTGATAATGATAGTAAGAAAAAAATAACAAAGTAGAAAATAAGATTGAGAAGTAGAAATAATAGAAGTAGGCAGGAGGAATTCAACAAAACATTCCATCACAGACTAACAATTCTTTATTTCTATATTCCACTTTGGCTTAAAAAAAATCAAATCATGTAACACTTAATAAAAATAAACGTTCCACTGTAACATAACATAATACATTTTTCTTATGTTTTCTTAAAGGCTGGCAAAACTCTTATTTTAATCCTTGTTCATCTTAGAATAAACACAATTTTATATTTCCACCATAACTCTTAGACAAAGCAGAGAGTTTCGTCAATCATGGATAAAAATAATTCTTAACAATTTATTTCCCTTAATATTATTGATTCCTTATCTTAAATTTCGCTCCAATTATTGTTTTGTCTGAATTATATGAACCCTGAAGCCAAGCAGACGAAGCTCTAGACACACGCAACACGCATCTCAACCTTCACCTTGGTCTTACATCATTACAAACTCAATCAAAACAATGCCTTCTTAATTCAAACCTAAGAAAAAAACACTTTGGTAACACTAAAAACACACACAAGAAATACATTTAGTCATATACAAAACACAATCAATTCGAACATTATTTTTTTTTCCCGCCAAAAGTCAACACAGACGATGGAAGGTCAACTGACTTTCCCTCACTCTGCCTCACGCCTTCACTGCTGCTGGGTGTAGGCGGTGTAGCCCTCCTGCCGTGGGGGTGACACATGGTTGTACTTCTGGCTGTAGGGGACGGGGGGCGGCGGGCCTGTAGGACGCCATGGCTGAGGGGCCTAAAAAAGGGTAGGGGGGGAGGAAAAGTTCAATTATATATATATATTTTTTTTTTGTATAATGTTGTTGGGATTATCAATTCAATTACCTCTTTATTTATTTATTTATTTGCTTATCTATTAATTCATTCAGTATTTTATCTGTCTACTTATTTATTTATTTAATTTATTTTATCTATTTATCTACTTATCCTCACCTGCCTGACGGGGTATTTCTGTTGTTGTTGTTGTTGGTGTTGTTGGTGTTGTCCTTTGTTGAGTCTGTCCACCTCCTGCCGCAGCTCAGCGATGGTGTGCTGACTCGCTGCATCCCGCTGCTCGTGTTCCTTGTCCTTCTCCTGCTGCTGAGTCTGTTTGGAGGAGGAGAACAGGAGAAGGAGGGAATGAAGGAGTAGATGAAGGAGAAATAGCGGGTCTTATAGGTATACATTTTCTATCTTCTATTCCTTATTTATCATATTTTTTCTAGTTTATCTGTCTTCTCTGCGTTTATTGAGTTTATGGTTATTTTTTACTTTTTTCCACATCTATCAATGTATACATCCTTTCAATTCAGAACAAAAACAAAAGAGAAAACATCGATGAATATAAATACGAAATGTGTATGGACCACTGTTGACATCGTGACGTCACAACAAGTGCTCCTCCATCAAGGCTGCCTGTTAGAGTGTCAGTGTACCTGATATAGTGAAGGAGGGAGGACGTGTGTGCGTGTGCGTATTCGTCAATTTATGGGAAGAAGAACAAGACTAAGGAAAAAATGAGAGCGGACAAATTTTTCAAAGGTAAATTATTTGGTATTTTATTGAATTTTTTTGTGTTTATAAAGGGAAGAGGAGGATGGATAATAGAAACAGAAGGGAGGGAGGGGGGGAGGTAGTTGTGTAGTTAAAGAGAGAGAGAGAGAGAGGAAGTTAGTACACTTACCTGCCATGAGAAGAAGTTTGCATAGTTTTTCTTGAGTTCGTCTGACAACTGATCCACTTTCCGGTTCAAAGCGTCAATGATCAGCTGATTCGCATACTCCTTCTCTCGGAACTCCACTATCTGCTGCTGCTCTTCTGCTGCCCCTTCTGCTGCCTGTGTGTGTGTGTGTGTGAGGTAGGACAGTGGAAAATACGAGTTATTATCATTTCACTCGAAGCATGCATCTGGAGCCTAGCGAGTGGTTTGTAACAGGCCCGCTGATTGGCTGGCCGCCTCTCCTTTTCCAGGCCCGTGAGCGAGTATTATGATTGGAAGCCTATCACGCGCGTCGATACAAACTCCCGCTGTACTAATGGCTGGACGATGTGAAACAGTGCCACATATTCTTATCAAAAGCTCTGTACTTCACTTGTATTTATTTTATCTATACTATGTTTACAAAGTTATGCAAAGGAGGCTTTTTTCTATATGGTGATATGGTTAATTTAAATATTCATCCATGATACACGCTTCCAATGAACGGTGTATACACTTGCTGCTACTATTACTACTACTATAAGTTGGTGTCATCCTTACCTGAGAGAGTCCCTTCCTCTGCGCCTCCTCCAGCTGCTCCGTTAAGTTATTGATCTTCTCCAGCTGTTGTCTCTATAATAATAATAATAATAATAATAACAACAATAGTAATAATAATAATAATACCAGCATTAATAACCCTTCCCTTCAACCCCATCTCGCCTCTCCTTTCCTCTTTCCCTTCACCCACACACCTGCACACTGAGGGACGCCTGCTCGCTGTCTGCCATCTTCTGCGTGAGGTGCTGCAGGCGGTTCTCTAGTGCCTTGATCGTTTGTTTCTGGGCGGAGTCACGCTTCTGTAAGGCGACCACCGTGGCCCCGCGCTCGTACTGGTGGGAGGAGAGAGAGAATTTCATAGTAATACATAGAAATCAATACCACACAGACCCTAGCGTCCAAACTAAGTGATCTGTCTTTATCTTGGAGTAGAAAATATTTTGAAAAGAACGCAATAGAAAAGTTTAGTTACAACGTCATTAGTAAAGAAGAATTAGGTGCAGTCTAGTTTAATTTATCGATATCATAACTTTACACCGTTACTACTACCACCATTACAACAACAACAACAACAATAATAGGTACCTGGGTAAGGGAGTTCTTCTGCATCTCCTCCAGCTTGAGTGTAAGTCTCTCCACCTCCCCCCTCAGCTCATGTGCCATCCTCTGTCCATCCTCCTCCTTCTGCTCCTGCTCCCGCGTCTTCTGCTGGAGTTGACCCTGTGTGGTGCAGAGAGAGAGAGAGAGAGAGAGTAAAATCGTTCTTTAAATGAAAATGCCTCGACTATAATAAAAATAAATGATACAGTGAATGTAATATCAATAAAAATAGTAATGATGATAGTAACAATAACAGCAGTACTCGCCTGGTACCACACAATGCTGTCCTGCTGTTCCTTTAGCCTCCTCATCAGCTGTTCCGCCTCGTGAGACAGGCTGGCGATCGTCACTTGTTTGCTGTCGTTCCCTTCAGTCAGCTCCTCGATCCTGGACTGTTGTTGCTTCTGATAGATAGGAAAATAGATAGATAGCGGGATAAAGAGATAGATTGACAAATAGGCAGATAGATAATTAGATAGATAAATACATACACACACACACACACACACACACACGTACATGGAAGGTGAGGGTCTTGGTATCATGGTCGGTTATATTTTGTTGCAGCTGCTGTACTTTGGCGTTGAGTGAGGCAATAATCAGTTGGCACTCCGTCTCTTTCTCCTGCATCTCCCTTACGCGCCGCTCAGCCTCCTGTAGCAGCGGACACACGAAGGGAAGTTAAAGGTGGGGGTTCAGACTACATGTTGGGGGAAGGGCAGGGGAAGGGGGTGCTTAGGGGAGGAAGGGGAGGGAGGTAAAGGTTGGTAAGGGGATAGGGGGAAGGGCAGAGGAAAGGGAGGGAGGTATAGGTTAGTAAAGGGATGGGATAGTGAGGGGAAAGGGTGTGGTATAAGGGGGGAGAGGGGATGAGGTGACTGGGTGCGTGTGTATTAAAGTGAGTGTCTGGTAGTCTGGAGGAGGAGGAGGAAGAGGAGGTTAGATGAGAGGGAAAGTATGGGGGAGGGTGGGTAGAGGGAAAGGGAAGAGGAGGCTAGACAGAACGGGATAGGAAGGGAAATGAAGGGGAATGGGAAAGGAAAGGGAAGGGATGTTTGAGGGGAATCAGTGAAGGAAAGATTACTATACTATAATACTATACTACTACTACTACTACTACTACTACTACTACTACTACTACTACTATACTACTACTACTGCTCAAAAGACACCATTTTAACTTGCAAATGTAACCTTATTAAAGTAGTAAATTACATGAGGAATTCAATAGATTGCAGTTTCGATGAAGAAAAAGAGCAGATGACAGAAAACGTGAAGAATTAATAGGTAACTTTGGAAAACGAGAAATACGTTTGTTAATTTTGTATATCATTTTCTTCTAACATAAAACTTCCTCATAAGATAAGTACTAGTAGTAGTAGTAGTAGTAATAGTAGTAATAATAGTAGTAATTATCTATATCAATTTTAGATGTTAGTATCATTAGTATACATATAAACTAAATAACCTCTTGTTTCTTTTTCTTTCTCCCTCCAAACAAGTGAGTGTGTACCTGCGTGTTGCTGGAGGTGGTCTCAGCCTCACGCAGACGGTCTGACAGCAGGGATATCGTCTCACTCTTCTTCTCGTTCTGGCCCCGCAGGTCTGATATCTTCTTCTCCAGTTGTTCCTGCAGAAGTAGTAGTAGAAGTAGAAGTAGTAGTAGTGGTGGTGGTGGTGGTGGTGTGTGTGTGTCGTAGTTTTTGTTGTTGTTTTTTATGTATTTATTTGGTAAGTGGTTATATTTTTCATCTTCCTTTTCCTCCTCCTCCTCCTCCTCCTCCTCACCTGTATAATGAGTGCGTTCTCCCTCGTGTCGTCCATTATGCAAGTCAAGTGGTCCACCTCCTCCCGCATTGAGGTGACGGTGGCGGCAGCAGCGACTCCCTCCTCAATCTGCTTCATTGCCTCCTTCAGCGCCATCTGCAGGAGTGGAGGGAGTGAAGGATGCGTCTCTCTCTCTCTCTCTCTCTCTCTCTCTCTCTCTCTCTCTCTCTCTCTCTCTCTCTCTCTCTCTCTCTCTCTCTCTCTCTCTCTCTCTCTCTCTCTCTCTCTCTCTCTCTCTCCTTCGGCAGTACTCGCACTCTCTATTATCACAATCATATTTTCTCCTCCTCCTCGTCCTCACCTCCTTCTGCTCCAGCCTCTCCTCTCTAATCTTGGCCTCCACAGACAGCCTCTCCACTTTCTTGGTGAGCGCCTCGATGGTCTGTTGGCTGAGGGCATCACGCTCACGAAGGGCGTCGATGTCCTTCCGTGCCTGCGACAGAAGCTCCTGCACTTCATCCTCCCTCCTGGCGGCGGCGTTCTGAAAGAGCAGCAAATAATGTGTGTATGTGTGTGTGTGTGTGTGTGTGTGTGTGTGTGTGTGTGTGTGTGTGTGTCTCCTTTTACTTCTCCTCCTTCTCATTGTGCTGTCGTTTTGTCTCTGTTATGTAGACACTAAATTAGTAGTAGTATATCTACACGGACAGCCTCGTTAGCTCCAGTAGGACTGTTGCTGTCTGTTCTTCCTTTGTACTCCTTTGTACTCACCCTGGCTGCCTCTTGGTCTTGCTGGTGGAGAGCAATGACTCTCTGCTGCCCCTCCGTCGCCTCCGTCAGCTGCTGCCTCAGTGTGTCCATCACGTAACGCAGCTCTGACACCTGCTCCTCCGCCTGCGTCTGACGGGAGGAGGACGAGGTGAGGGGAAGGGATGGAATGCAAGGGGAAAGTAACAAGAGGAAGAAGAAGAAGATGAGGGGAGGAAAGGAAATGAAAGGGGATGGGTAGGAGGGAAGGGGTAGAGAGATGAAAATAGCAGAAGTGAGGATGATAACCTCACACCTCAATAATAATAATAATAATAAAGCTAATGATGATTATGATGATGCTTACTTTCTCCTGCTCTGCCTGACTGAGCAGCGTCTTCACTTTGGAAAGTTCCTCACGCTTAAACTCCAACTCCTCCTCTTGTTGCACCTGTAGAGGCAAGAGTAGTAGTAGTAGTAGTAGTAGTAGTAGTAGTAGTAGTAGTAATAGTAGTAGTAGTAGAAGTAGAATTAGTAGCAGTGATTATAATATTTAAAAAGTTGAGGTAGTAAATCATTCTCTCTCTCTCTCTCTCTCTCTCTCTCTCTCTCTCTCTCTCTCTCTCTCTCTCTCTCTCTCTCTCTCTCTCTCTCTCTCTCTCTCTCTCTCTCTCTCTCTCACCTTGATTTCCATGAGGTCCTCCACCTGGCCCCGGATTCCCCTGCCCTTGGATGACGACCTGGCGTTTCCTCCGAGGCTCCACGTGCGTCGGCGGGTGTCTCGTCCCTGACACAACAAAGCAATCATGTCAACTTTGTCTTGGGAGCAAAATTGTTTAGTTTGAAATGGAATACACATCCGAGATACCATCAAAGAAAACAGAACTTTCCATATAGGCATAAATATTGGTGATTATTTGGTAATTAATGCATTCAATTTTGTTTATTAGTTTGTAGTTGAAATTAGAAAAAGACACAAATATCAATATCTTTCGACACACACGCAAGGTATAAATTCATCCAACCTGGCCGCAAATGTTCAACCAAGCCAGTCCCCTTAGCACAGTGTATATGATATCCCGTTACAAACACCTACCCTTCTGTCCATGGAGCTCTGCCTCGGGGAGTCTGGTGGGGACAGGGACGGCATGGATCCCCGGGAGTCATTGGGAGTTTGACCAAGACCAACAGGGAGGGAAACAGGCTGATGATGCTGGGGCTTGTCCTCGCGGCCTGTGTCTGTGTCTGTCATGTCCTGCTGGCGGTGCGGGACGGGGAGGGACTCGGGTTCGGAGGAGAGCCCTGGCGAGTCGTTGTGTCGTCTGTGTGCGCTGAGGTCGCGTCCGTGGTTCACGCGGTCACGACTACTGTCACGCATGCTTTTCCGAACCTTAGGGACGCCGAACTGTAAAATGTGGCGGTAGTTTTAGTTAATGGCTCTAGAATGTTGTTGTTGTTTTAGCTGTTATTGCTATTTTTGTAATATTTTTATCATTGTTATTATTATCATTATTAATTAAATAAAGAAAATAAATATAAAAAACAACACCACCACTCACCAAAGACCCACCACCACCACCACCACCACCACCCTTCTTGCCACCACCACCACTACTCTTCAGGAACTTCTGGGCTGCCATATTGTTAAACTTCTTCGCCACGTCCTTGGGTTGCCTTCCATTCTTGTCCTTGTACGTGGTGACAGCGCCTGCCTGCTCCACCAGCCACCTCACCGTGTCCATATCCCCGTGGAAGGATGCAAAGTGTAAGGGCGTGGCCTTTGCTGCGTCCCGGGCGTCCATGTCTGCACCGTGTTTGTGTAGGAGCTCAAGGACTCCTCTGTGGCCCTTCGAAGCAGCCCTGTGAGATGCCTGGCGACCTTGGGAGGAAGGAATCCGTTAGTATGTTGAAGGAATCTGTGTGTGTGTGTGTGTGATGGGTTTTTATTGTCTTATTCTCTCTCTCTCTCTCTCTCTCTCTCTCTCTCTCTCTCTCTCTCTCTCTCTCTCTCTCTCTCTCTCTCTCTCTCTCTCTCTCACCCTTCGAGTCCAACACCTCCACGTTGGCCCTCGCCTGCAGCAGCTCTTCTATCACCTCTATATGTCCGTTCTCGGCCGCTAGGTGAAGAGCAGTCCCTCCTGGTGGCATTATTATCAACTATTATTATTATTATTATTATCATTATTATTATTATTATTATTGTTATTTGCATTATGTATATCTCCTCTTTTTAATATTTTTGTCCATCTCCTCCTGTCCCTCCTCCTCCTCCTCACCATTATCCTCCTCCATCCTGCTCCTCTTGGTTGGATTAGCCTTGTAGTAGAGCAGCACCTTCACCACCCCCAGATAACCCTCGGTTGCCGCGTTGTGGAGAGCCGTGCGTCCATCCTCCACTTGGTCCACTTCCGCGCCTCTCTGCAACTCGGCGTCCACCGTCCCGGCATCCCCTGACATGGCACTCTCAATCTGAAGGGCGTGAGGGGAGGATAGCGTGTGGATAACGTGGATTTAAGGTTAGGTTAGGTTAGGTTAGGTTAAATTAGGTTAGGTTAAGTTAGGTTAGGTTAGGTTAGGTTAAGTTAGGTTAGGTTAAGTTAGGTTAGGTTAGGTAAAACTGAAAATAAGTATGTTTGTGGTGCAGAAGAGAGAGAGAGAGAGAGAGAGAGAGAGAGAGAGAGAGAGAGAGAGAGAGAGAGAGAGAGAGAGAGAGAGAGAGAGAGAGTACTTACCAGAGAGGGTTGGTCGTCACTCATTTTGTTTGTTGTTGTTTTTCTTCTTCCTCAATGTCAAGTTCAAAAGTTTGAATTGATCTGACTTTCTTTCCTTTAGTTTTTAGTATTTCTTCGTATACTTATTTATGTTTTTATTATTGTTTTTTTTTTGTCCTTTGTTCCGTCTTCGTTCTGTTGATCTGAAGAGAGAAAAATCTTCATGATATTTCCTGTGTGTCGGGGCGTGTGTGTGTGTGTGTGTGTGTGTTACTGTGTGTGTATGTGTATGTGTTACTGTGTGTGTATGTGTTCCACTGATTATCTTTTTACATATTCACACACACACACACACACACACACACACACACACACACACACTCACACACACACTCACACTCACACTCACACTCACACACACTCACTCACTCTCTCTCTCTCTCTCTCTCTATCTCTATCGTATGATTAAGGCTAAAATGACAACTGATAACACAAGTATACACCAATACACCATTATCGCGTATCGAGGCGCGACTGAATTGGGCTACGTTGGGCTGGACTTTTCTGGGCTTCATTGGGCTGGAGTGGAGTGGCCTTGGCGTGGGCTTAGTTTGGGCTTGACGTGGGTAGAGTGGAGTGTTATCTCATCTTATCCTGCCATTGTGATATGATGTCACGTGACTTGATAACAGCCTGTGTGTGGATTTGTTGCTTCTTCCTGCTTTCGTGTGTGTGTGTGTGTGTGTGTGTGTGTGTGTGTGTGTGTGTGTGTGTTACTACTACTACTATTACTACTACTCCTACTACGTCTACTAGTTCTACTTCTACTTCTACTACTACTATTGCGACTACTGCTACTACAAATAATAATAATAAAAATAATAATGATAATAATAATTATAATGATAATAATGAATATATTAATAATTATAATGATAATAATAATAATAATGATAATAATAATAATTATAATGATAATAATGAATATATTAATAATTATAATGATAATAATAATAATGATGATAACAGTAATAATGATAATAATAATGATCCCACCATCAATACTACTACTAATATATATATATATATATATATATATATATATATATATATATATATATATATATAATAAATAAATGACATTATTATAACTCTCTCTCTCTCTCTCTCTCTCTCTCTCTCTCTCTCTCTCTCTCTCTCTCTCTCTCTCTCTCTCTCTCTCTCTCTCACCACCACACTATACTTACCACCACCACCACTACCATCACCACTACACTCACTATAACCAACACTACTGTCACCACCTCACTCACCGTCACCATCATCCCCACCACTATCACCACCACCACCATCACCACACTCACCATCACCACCACCACCACCACCACTTCATCACTAGCAGAGCTCAGCTATAACTAACACAACCACACTGTACATAGGTTATCAACGGTAACTGATAATACAAGATAAGACACACACACACACACACACACGTACGTAATCACCTCCAGAATTAAGTTTATCGATAAGGCTTAAAGGAATTTTTAATGCGTCACCACCGTTCCTCTAGGCATGACGTGTTACGGATATTACTCGAGGGACAAAAGAGGAAAAGCCTAGTGCCCAATAACCCCGATAATGCAGACGGATGGAGTAATGAAGATAACTTTTTGTGCAAGAAAATACTCATCGCATTCTTGTTGTTGTTGTTGTTACTTTATTATTATTATCATTATTATTATTATTATTTTTATTATTATTATTGTTAAAATTGTTATTATTATCGTGACATCGGTTCTACGGGAGTGTGGGTCCGTAACCTTTCATTATCACAGGTGAACAACAAAACCCTCTTCAGGTGAGTGTCTCCAGGTGTGATACGCAGACGACAATTAAGCACTGCGGCACATGGAAACACTATTCATTTATCTATCTTTAATTGTTTACGATTCATCAACGTTTCTCCCTTCATCCTCCTCTCACCCTCACCCTCGCCTTCTACAGCCTTTCTGTTTAACCCTGAAACTGACTGACTCTCTCTCTCTCTCTCTCTCTCTCTCTCTCTCTCTCTCTCTCTCTCTCTCTCTCTCTCTCTCTCTCTCTCTCTCTCTCTCTCTCTCTTAGAGCGTGCAACTATTCTGCAAACGAGGCATAACACACACACACACACACACACACACATATGGTAAGTATGTATGTGTGTATGAACATTATATATTACTAATTCCGGGTCAGATAAGATAAGCTTCCAGGCCCCCCCCCCTCCCTACCAAACCCCTCATTCTGTGTGTGTGTGGGGGGGGGTGAGAGGGGAGAGTGTATGCTCGTTGCTAACTCCTAACCTTCCTTGAAACCCTGTCATCCGTAACACTGCGATCGGGAAGCTTCAGTTTGCACAAATCACTAACGGAAAATATTTGTGTGTGTGGTTGATATCTATATAGAAACTTTTAAAATGAATAATTAGTATATGTATTAAAAATAATTAAAAGAAAAATATACGCAGGACTGGAATGGGATATGGTTTAAAAGAAGAAAAAAATTATGATATTTCAGCACAACTCTTTGTTATATTTGATGGGTATCTTTTTCATGAAACATATTTATTAACTAAAAAATTATACCATCAAACAAAAAATATTAGCATCTAAATTAAAATCCTAATTGAACAGGTTACTTTGTCTACTAATTGGTAACTTTATAAGGAATGTCAGATATTTTTCATCAATATTGGTGAAGTATTTAATCCACCATAGTAATGATTTAATTTTTATTTTTAAACCAGATCAATTTATTTTTGGTAATAAAAGTTTCCGGTGAAATACCATTGTGTGTGTGTGTGTGTGTGTGTGTGTTATCACCTTGAAATCTGTTTCTGTGTTACTTATCTTTTTTTATTAATCATGTATTTTGTCATATTGGTTAGTGTTTGTTTTTTCTCTGTAAATTCCGTTTGTATCTTCTTCATAATATATTACTCTTCCGTGCAATAGTGTTTTGTAATCAGTTTTCTTTTTTCTTTGCTCAGTAACGTTTGTTCAGCAGGATGAAGATTGTGATTTTACTCGTAAATTCTGAATATCAAGGTCAAATGAAACAAAACTGCACATCAACTTGACTTTAATCAGTATTCGTTATTGAAATAGTTACAGTAGTAGAAGTAATGTCAGTAGTAGTAGTAGTAATAGTAATAGTAGTTTCAACCCATCCTTTCCTTGTTTACACTTGCCCGTATTCATGCATCTATTACTCAACATACATCCCATAGATACAGGTGGGAATAAAGCAGAGCAACATTATCAAAATAGACGACGAGAAGAAATTAATAAGGTACCTATTCACCTCTGCAGGATCATCTGGAAGGAGGTGGAAGGGGATGTTGAAAGAGGAGAAGAAGGACGAAGAAGAAGAGGTACTCATCTTCTCTTCACCATTGCTAATAGGAGACACACGGATCATTCTTAGTGCTGGCCCCGGCTCCCTCTTCAGCCTCAGAGTTTCCACATACACGAGGGAGAGAATGATAGCGAAGTCCTCGAAGATCAAGGCGACGAACCACACGTCTATCAGCTTGAGGTAGGAGGTCTTAGGGATGCTCTGGCTGGTCTGGGTGAAGAAGGTTGCGAGCACGAGTAGGGAAGTCAAGGATACCATGATGCGGTCCTGCGGGGTTGGAATAGGAGAGTTGTGGGGTATTGTAAGTTGTTGGTTGTGTTGTGTTGGTGTGGTGGTGATGGAGTTACCTGTGAGGCTCTGTGTTACTTGTGAGGCTTTGTGTTGCCTGTGATGTGTTAACTTGTTTGGGTTTGGGTGTGTATGGGTGTTTTGTTATGTTGTGTTACCTTTGTGTTGGGTCTTATATGGTGTTAGATTGTGGCGGGAAGGTGTACTGGCGCTGTGTGGACATTTATCACACACACACACACACACACACACACACACACACACACCACACACACACACACACACACACACACACACACACCTGAAAGTCTGCCAAGTCGAAGCGCAGTGTTACCAGCGAGATGATCACCTGAATAAGGCTTGGCAAGAACGTGTTTCCGATGTAGTAACCATACTGATTCCTGAACTCAAACTGAATCTGTAACACAATTAGGAATACATTCACACATTTGACTCAATACTCACTGGCAGGTAATGAGAGGAAAGTTTGTGAAATATCAACAGAACATTATAAGCCATCACAGTAACGTTGAATTATCTAGGAAAAAAGTCATATTCATCATAGAAAATCATAAACAACAGGTGACATTTAAGGTGTGATATAACGTCGTGGATTGAGACTTTAAACTAAACATGAACTCTATAGTTATTCCATATTCTGTACTATTATGCTTAGAAAGAAGAGTGAGACAGACGCTCACTAAATCACATCCACAATTAAACCCGAAAAGACTACTCCAAGCAGACCTCAAGGCAAACACCCTCTCACTATTCTCTGTAGGACCAATCAACTTGTCTCTCATAGGTACAAGCCATCAGCAGCGTCTACTTACATAGGCATACAGGTGCGTCACTCACCTTGATTAGACTGGTCTCCTGTAAAGAGTAGTTGTTAAATGTCTCCGAGACGAGGGTGTATTCCAGCAGGTTCCTGGACCCCACGAAGGATACCCCTGCCCCGTCCTGCAGGAGTTAAAGGAGGAAAAAGAAATATAGCCCGGACCTACTTTCACCCGGACTCACTTACATCCTCACTCATTTTTATCGACACTCACTTTCATCCAGATTCACTTCCACCCACACTCACTTTCACCTGAACTCTCTTTCACGGGGACTCACCTGCACCAGCACACCAAGCTCCTCGGTTACGTCCTTGACCTTGAATACGATGAAGCACTTTTGTTTGTCGAACGGATACATTTTGAGTTCGAAGTGACACTTGAAGGTGAGCGTGGCCTCGTCCTGGAACACCAGCGGGTTGTGCATACCACCGTAAGACACGTCTGCACGGATAGAGGAGTGACTCGTTAACCACGTGACACACACACACACACACACACACACACACACCACACACACACACACACACACCACACACACACACCTTCTCTGATGGTGGTGTCGTCATCAGGCAGCGGCTCCGCGGCCCGCTCCACGTAGGCTGCCTGTGAATGTGTTTTGATCTCCACGGCGCTTTTGGTTCCGTCCTCCACCTCGAGACCCGGAATCCACACCTGGGGATGGGAGAATGGAAATTTTATCACGGGAATAACACCAGGAAACCTACAGAGCAAGAAAAGGCTGGTCATATTATTGTCTTTGTACCGTGGTCACTCTTGGCATCACTTCCATCCTTAATTATGCGCCAAACGACCCTCCCCCCCCCCCACCCGTCCTTCCGGTGTCACCTCATCCCTCCTCACCTCTTACACTACACACCACACAAATGTACAATGCCAGCCATAATCTGCCAGGCCCTACTATACCCCACCCTACAGGCTGTAGCCACGCCTACCTCCTTCCACTTCCTCAGCTTGTTGGCGCGCATGTTGGCCAGCAAGTTGTTGTATTTGAGCCTCCGGTCGTTCCACTGCATCCTTATGTAAACGTCGATGCCGATGGTGAAGGAGACCAAGTTGAACTCCCTTACGGAGGTGATGTTAAGGGCAAAAAGGATGGGCAGCGGCGCGCCCTTGTAAGTGGGCGGCGGAAGCTGCGCCGAGTAGCCATTGGGTATCATCACCACCGAACAGTCCATCTCATCACTCTGGTCATCGCAGTCCACGCTCAGGTCACAACGGCGGCTCTTATTGATGCACGAGCCGTCGTTGCATGTATACTCGTCATCGTGGCAAGACGTGAGCAACAGTTCCACCTGCGGGAGAGATGCTGCTAACAAATGGGACGACAAGAGTATATACATCTTTATCAAAATGACAACTGTGTCTACGTACCTCCTTCTGGCGACATCTGTCACCATCAATAATCCACGTATGCACGCCCACCGGGTACTGTCCCATCCATTGGGATATCATCTCCGCCTTCATGTATGGGTAGAGGCGGCTGCGCATCACCCACGTCGTGTTATTTTCCTCCATCACTATGTGGCCCAGACCGTCGAAAATCAATTTGTAGTCCTTATTGTCGCGGAAGGAAAACAGTCGGTCAAAAGCAGAGTCCTTGCAGAGGCCGCGAAGTCGCATCTCCGGATGCGTCGTAAAGTTGCATAACACGCACGTCTCGATGTCGCAAGGACATGCTGCCCACTTATAGCGGTCGTGCGTGACTACAGCAATGCACAGGAACTCCGTCGTGACGGTGCGGTATTCTCGCAGGAACTGGTACCACTCGATGGGCTTGCCGTCCGTCAGCCGCTGCCACACGCCAGTCGTCAGGTTGCCGCCGGAGCCGATCCAATAGAGGTGCGTCCAAATGTCGGAGCACTGGTCTTTGTACTTCACGAACCTATCAAAGAAGTAGGCATTACTGGCGCCCCCCTCCGGCAGAATGAGGCTGCCCTTGAGCTTGCGGCACCACGAGTACGCGCGGTTGAATGTCGTTTTCTGGGGGAAGAAGAGATAGAAACCAGTGACCCGATCGTTGCAGATATCGGCAAGTGTGATGTTGCTGACGCTGGTGGGCCCTAACACCTCGAAGTGGCCGCTCGACAGGTCCATCATCGGTGCCCGCAGGTCGCCTAAATCACGGCAGCGGAGCAGAGACTTCATCTGGTCTACCTCGAGCGCCATGTCATAGAGCCGCCAGTCGCCCACCTCGCCGTCCAGAGTCTCCAGAACGATGAAGTCCCCATCGAGGGAGTACAATTTCTGTCCCACCACCAGGCGTCCGCCGCCACGCACCTCCAGCCTCTCCCCGGGACCCAACTCAGACCCTGGCACATTGAGGTGTCGCCGGTACTCCTGTGGAAGCGGACACATACAGCTGTCAGAAGCTATTATTTCGTTAGTAGGCAAAGCTGTCTATATACATACCAAACGGTGCTTAATGTGAGTGACAAGATTCCGTCAGCGAGACACACCTAACTATATGTATAAGATGGAGTGTACAGTTGCGCTTAGAGGAATTGTCGCTATTTACATATTTCTTCTTTCAAAAATTTGAATATGGCAACCCTAACATTCGAATGAAATATCCTTATAACTTGTCAGGAGTGTCACTATTTTAGCGAATTATTACTGTAATACCGGTAATACTGGTAATACCACCGAGTAGCCAAAGATCACCCACATGCTGCCGTAACACTATCCTCGACGGGACCGCAAAGCTATATGCACGAGGAGCTTCCGCGGGCAGAATGAACCTCTCAATAAGAAACGAGGCGTCACTTAAAATATATATATATATATATATATATATATATATATATATATATATATATATATATATATATATATATATATAACTTGCGCTACTAACGGGCGGAGGCCGATCATCTAAGGCCTCCATTAAGCCTACCGGCGCCACAGGTTAAGGACAAAAAAAAAATATATGCACTAATACTGAAATTCAAAGAAATAATTTTGTTAATAACCAGAAACAAATGAAAGAGGCAAATATCATCATAAATTTAAGCCATGACAACAGAGTGCAAGACACGTGTACTAGCTTGCCATTTGTCGTTTAGCCATTGACTATGTTATAATCAGAATATTATTGCATATCAATTTTTTACCATTTTGACAATTACAGATGCAAATTTCCAAGGGGAAAAAATGCATTAAGACACTCAAACGCTCTTCCCATTCAAATGTCAATCAGTTAGGTTTCAGGTGCAAGCTACGAATGAAAAAAATTTTAAACATAGACACGCGCGTCGGAGGGTTGGTGAGGCGACGCGCCCCTCGGTGTGTGCTCCTAATGATTGATGATTATCATTTCTCACACACACACACACACACACACACACACACACACACACACACATACACACATACACATACACACACACACACACACACACACACACACACACACACACACACACACACACACACACACACACACACACACACCAGGTCGTCGTATATGACGTGTATGATCCTGGTGTCCAGGTTGATGGACACACAGATGTGTTGCCACTTGAACATTTTGGGTTTGAACTTGAACGCTTCTGACACCAGTCCGCTGCAGCATTGCACGTGCATGTCCTTCTTCTTGGGTACCAGCTCTGCGGGGAGGGGGGAGGATGGAGATTAGTTCCCACATCCAGGAGTATCGACTCCGTGCTACCCTGAGAGAAATGGCGAGGGAGGGAGATAGAGGAGAAGGGGGGGGGAGATCAACTCTAAAAAACACTCGTCATGTGTGTGCAAAAATTTGTCACGTAGAATAATATTAAACATTAGAATGATACGTATACTAGTTTTTGTTTCACTTTGTATTTAAATCCCCACACTTTAAATTGAATAGATAACTTACGATACATAATACATAAGAAGACCAGACACCAGATGACCTGTTGTTCTATAACTAGGATATCTACTGCACGGCTTACTATTACTAATATACTACGTGTAGGAGAACAGGATAGAATAGAACATAAATGATATTTATGTTGGATAACTTCATCGCAAAATTCGCTGACGAAAATTGGATAATCTCAGACAACAACAAGCAAAATTTATAGGAAGATTTGCTCAAAATCACACACACACACACACACACACACACACACACACACACACACACACACACACACACACACACTCACCCACAAACAGCTCCTCGTTGACACCCTCGATGGCGTAGTTGAGCAGCGGGATGTGGGAGGTGAAGCGACGCAGCCTCAAGTGCACCAGCAGCGTCACCTGGCGGAGGGAGGACAAGGCTGGCTCACCTGGACTGTGGTGAGGGTAGTGGAAGGGCAGGAATGAGAGGGATTGAGGACATGCATTATAGGTAGGGAGTCCCATATGACTGTAGCGAGGTCAAAGGGATAATATATAGTTAGGAAATGGTTGGAGAGTGAGGGGAGGAGGGAGTATGGGAGGGTTTACCTACCAGGATCACACTCACCTGTCTTAGAGTTGGCAATTTACCCAAGCCGGTGTCCAGCAGGGATTCTGTAGTGGCCACGTCCCCCGTCTGGAACCTGACCACGCTCACCTGCTGCAACCCTGGAATGGAAGGAAGGTGAGGGTGTGTTGCATTGTATTGTATTGTGTGATGCAGCAAGCCAGGTGTTTCAGGAAAATCACATGAGGCACAGTTGTTTGGTTAGTGCAATGCTGCCTTACCTGTCACGCCCATTGTCACGGTCAGCAGGAGGAGCAAGGCCTTCACCACCATCACCACACAGACACCGGCCATCGTGTGCTGGGAGGAAGAACACAAGGGGAAGGACATTGACGTTTTATCCGTTTTCGTTCCGTTAATTTTTTACAATGGTTCCTCTTAAGTTTGATGTCGGTTTTTCTTTGACTAATATATGAAAAAGCGTAATGTTGTTGTTGCTATATAGTAGGAGTAGTAGTAAAGTAATAGAAGTATAATAGAAGAAGTAGTAGTAGTAGTAGTAGTAGTAGTAGTAGTAGTAGTAGTAGTAGTAGTAGTAGTAGTAGTAGCAGTAGTTCTAGTAATAGCAGTAGTAGTTACCTTCAATACCGCACGTCAGGTATTGGCTGCCGCATGTGTGAAGGAGACGACAGTGTGAGCGTGACTGTGTGTGTGTGTGTGTGGTAGTCTGATCTTTTCCAGTGGTCAGTCCCATCTTCTCTTTCTTCCTTCCTTCCTCTCCTACTTTTCTTCATTCTTCCTCTCCCCGTTTCAAGGCCCGTCGTGCCTTCCTATCACTCTTTTTAGATCATTTACCTTCCTCCCTCCTTCCCTTCCTTCCTTCCTTCCTTCCTTCCTTCCTTCCTTCCCTCCCACTCTCTCTCTCTCCCACCCTCCTTCCCTCCCTTTACCTATACTCAAAGATATTTAGCAACATAACCTTACAAAGTCATTCCGTATTCACTCGCTTCAAATGTCGCTTTGCAGAGTTTATTGCACAAACTTTTGATGGACTAGTTTAGTTGCGGTGTCCTTTAGGCCTTCGTCTATCTCACGAGGCTTCCAATAAACTTGAGAAAACTTGTTCCACTCCTTCATGGCTTCCCTCCCTCCCCAAACATTGTGTGTGTGTGTGTGTGTGTGTGTGTGTGCTATCGGGAATTGTGTCATTAAAAGAAGTACATTAATGTTTTTTTTAACAGACAATGGAAAGTAGTATGTACTAAGATAACTAAAGTAGCCATTTACTTAATCTGACAGATGTATGGAAAAAGCTGAGGAAAATTACACTTACATAAAAATTATTCTGTTTTTTCTCCTGAATATAACTTATAGAAAGCCTCAAAATGCTCCGAAATGTTTATACCTTCTTGCCTTTTTAGGTGTTGAATCTTATGCATTTAATTTTGGAAAGATTTATAGAGCATGCTTACTACAATAACATTTAATAGAATAATGTGCATATGATGTCGATGAAATAATATAATGTTTACACTGTTTTGGCGGGGAGGATGAGGCGGTGCTGTGGCCTTCGCGGGGAAGACTTGGATAGTTAACTTCTCTCACCTCATGTTCCTGGTGAGTTCAGTTATTTATATAGGAAATGTACTGTGCCAGGTATACAAAGGGGTTATTGTGAATCTTATAAGGACAATCTTTCTAACTGACCTGACTGGGTGTGTATGGACAGACAGACAACATCATTGTGGTTTGAGGCCTGTCAGCTGATGACGCATTGGAGTTATTGTTGTGGTTGTGTACAGTATATCACATCACGGTGTATATATAGGGAAATATTCGTTTCTTGACCCATTCAATATCTCCTTACCTTTATAATGTACTGCAAATTCAATCTCAGAAACAGTTATATCGCTGAATTACAGAAAATACGATCTTTATTTTTCTCCCTGGAAGGTAAAAATTGCCACAAAAACAGTCAGATTAATTAAAAATCATCAAAATCAATAAGAAAAAAAATAGCTTTGTTAGCATAACCTTCCCAGAGCTGCAGTCAAATAAGCCTAACCAAAACTAACCCAATCAAACCTAACCAAACCTGAATGAATACAAAAAGAAGTGATGTAGTACCAGCATCAGTCACATTTCATCTCGCTGCCATGATTGTCAAATGCCAAACATTAAATTTGATTGTATTTTACATAAGGGTTGGATGCAATGGATGCGTGGTCTGGTCTGTTGGACGTAATATGTGTGTTCCTGATCATGCCTCATGTGAGTAGCTTCCATTGCATGATTGGAGCTGATCAACATATAGTTTGATTAATGACATGTGCACATTATATTCCAGTTGTATATAACATAAAGTCTACAAGAAGCCAGTTAGCCCACACAAGGCAGCTTCTGAATTGGTACATAGCTGTTTTATTTTTGTTTTATTTTTATATACACATTATACATTATTCATAAAAGACTGCCAAGTACAATTTTTGGATAATATTGAGATAACATTAGCGTGTTCTCCCGAGGTTAATACTTACATGTCAGATAGAATTAAGGTTGCAGAATATCATGCAATATATATCAACTTCCGTAAACTTGTTAAAGCAAAAAAAAACAAGGTAGGGTTAGGGTAGGCTAACCTCATCTCCATTTTACCCCAATTTTTTTCTTTATTTTCTCATGGCTTACTTAATTATTAATGTGTGTGTGTTTTCATCTATGGTTCACTAAAATTATTCTTTATCTTTACAGGGTCATTATCTACACCAATAATCTGTGTCCAGTACTCTGACTGTTCCCTGTGTGTGTGTGTCCCACTGCTGCCGCCACCACCATGGGGAAGCCAAAGAAAAAAAAGGTAAGTCAGTGCATCATTGATCTTCGAAGTCTTAAGATGTAGTGCTGTGTTGTGTGTTTACTTGTATCATTTGATCTGGTGTACCTGTTTGGCTTCCCATGTCACAGTTAGTATGTAAAGGCAAGCATGTCAGCCAAGAACCTAAAAGGGGATCCTAGAACCACAGGTAAACTTGATTAGTGAGTGAGTGATCAATGATAATTATATTCTTAACTGTAGTCTCTGACGCCCGTTTGGGTGGATGAACAGCTGTGTGCCGCCTGCCTTCGTCCGGGATTGAACTTAGACCAGCGGATTCGTAGTTAGACATGCTAACCACTGCACCACTGAGGCTGATTCTTATTAGTGGAGGGATGATTACATACATGCATAGTGTGTTACATCTTTATACTGTTTTGTTTAGGTTTCAATGGTTTTACCTTTTTTTCCCACAGTTGACAGAAGTATCAAACCAGCAGAGGATCACCTCATTCTTCACCTCTGTGACTGCCTCATCTAAATCAGTGAAGAGGTCGCCACAACATAACTCAGGGGTATCACCCAATGCTAAGAGGGACACCAGTACCTCAAGGAAGGAACACAACCCATATCCATGCAAGAAGAATCTCTCAGAAGACCTTGGAGTTGAGTTGAGTCATGGGCAGCAGAGGAGCAACTTACAAGGCGGGTTGACTGTTAGAGACTCTGTCCTTCCGAGGGTTGGTAGTGCAAGTCAGGCCAAGGAGAGTCCAAGAAGTCACCTAACAGCCAGTAGAAGTAGAAAAAACAACAGAAAGGGTTCTCTACTGTCCAGAAATACAAAGTCCAGCATGTTAAGTACGTATGTGTCAACTGGAGGTGGTTATAGGACTCATCTTTCAGGAAAATCTAGTAAAGAGGAGGATGATTGTGAAATAATTGAATTGTCTGACTCAGATGATGCATGTAATAAAAATGAGTTGGAAAAAGTAAGCAGAGAAGAGATTAAATTAATCTCATTGTCAAATTCTTCTCAGGATGCATGGAACAACAACTCTACAGCATTAAGTCAAACAAAAGATAAATTCAGCGTGTTGTCGGACTCTGAATATTCAGACGAAAATAGTGAGTTTGAAAAATCACATGCAGGAAAAGATATAGAAAAACAATCCACATCAACAAATTCATCCCAAGAGTTATGCCCAGAGTTATGCCGCACCACTGAACTTTATAAATCAAATGGTGGTAAGGAGGAAGAAATGTCTGAGCTTACTGACTGTTCTGAGGACTTATTCATCAGTCCATTGAAAACAAAGCCCAAAAAGGACTCTGGAAGGCAGATCAACGATAAAGTGGCCTTGTGTAGGGTTAGCATGAAGCAGGATTGTGACACTACCCTCAGCAGTGATGATGAACTCACTCCAGCCATCGGTGAATGCTCTCCGGGTTCTCACCTTAATGGAGAAAGTAACCACAATCACAACCACATCACTCCAGAAGACAGTGAGGCTATCATGAAGAGTTCCCAACACCTTAAACCTATGGAGGAAGACCCTGACCACACGACGGAGACCACCACAAGCACGGTTAAGAACTCACAGGACTCTGAATGTGTTGATAAAGGCAATGATGGTACCCCTGATGCTGCCACAGACATGTTTAACAGCACACAGGACTCTGAATGTGTTGATAAAGGCACTAATGGTATTCCTGATGCTGCCACAGACATGTTTAACAGCACACAGGACTCTGAATGTGTTGATAAAGGCACTAATGGTATTCCTGATGCTGCCACAGACATGTTTAACAGCACACAGGACTCTGAATGTGTTGATAAAGGCACTAATGGTATTCCTGATGCTGCCACAGACATGTTTAACAGCACACAGGACTCTGAATGTGTTGATAAAGGCACTAATGGTACTCCTGATGCTGCCACAGACATGTTTAACAGCACACAGGACTCTGAATGTGTTGATAAAGGCACTAATGGTATTCCTGATGCTGCCACAGACATGTTTAACAGCACACAGGACTCTGAATGTGTTGATAAAGGCACTAATGGTACTCCTGATGCTGCCACAGACATGTTTAACAGCACACAGGACTCTGAATGTGTTGATAAAGACACTAATGGTACCCCAGAGGTCGCCACAGACATCCTCAAAGGCTCCCAAGAGTTCACACTTCAAGAGAGTGTTATGGATATTGATAAAGAGGTTGCAGTAGATGTATTTGAAAGCATGCTAGACTTTGAACTTAATGCAGATGACACTCCTGATACCCATACCCTAAGTACCCAGAATGCCAGTGTTGAGGTGCCAAGGAAACTTTCACCCAAGGAGGACCTGGAGTGCCACGTGACTCCAGACCATCTTTCACCGCTCAAGGAGGATTTAATAAATAGAAATGTTCCAGTACTTAATGGAAATAACACCTCTGGCACCACGGAAGCTGTGATTGATAGTAAAAAGGTGCCAAGTAAACCTTCCAGTGATGAGGCGATGGACTGTCTTGATATAATGGAGATGTTTGGAGAGCTTTCGCCTTTTAAGGAGAGGCCGGCCAGCAAGCAGGCTCATGGATTGCTGACGAATGACCCGTAAGCTGATGTTCACTTGTGTCCTTCATCCTCTAGCCTACACCTATCTTTATATTGTGTCATCCATCTCATATCTTTTATATATTTATTCTTTACTTTCTCTTAGTTTTCTCCACCTTTTCAAGTTGTGTATATATTTTTTTTTTGTTTCACGTCTCGGTCTTTCATATTCTATCTTATCAAAGTACAAGACTTAACTAGGAAAGACAGTTAAGGTGATTATTACATCATATTTATCTTTTCTCCATTTTTCCTGACACAACTTACAGGATTGTGAAAAAGTTCTTGAACGTGGGACAGGCCAAGGAATCGTTTGCAACCCAAGGAAACTTTGGCCGCCACCTGGTGCTGGCGGCTGAGAGGGACAGTTCTACCAGGACCATCCACCTTGACCTGCTGTCACCTCAGAATGTGAAGAGGACCTGCACTCTGGCTGGCTCATGGTGGGTTGGAATGTGGTGGTGTGTTGGAATGTGTTGAGTCTGCTTGGTGGAGAGAGAGAGAGAGAGAGAGAGAGAGAGAGAGAGAGAGAGAGAGAGAGAGTGAGAGTGAGAGTGAGAGTGAGAGAGTATATATATTATATATATGTATAATGTCTTTCTTTACCTTCCCTGTAGGTCTGACACAGTGGTGCGTGATGGAGATATAATACACATAGTACTTACACAGCCCGTTGATGACCACTACCACATAGACAACAACCAGGTGTGTGTGTGTATATTTGTAATAATGATCAACACTATACATAACATTAAGACTGAAGATGCAGAATTGTTATTTTGTGTTATTTCCTCAGAATGCATTTTCTACATAAGTACAGTACAGTATGATTTAGTGAGTTATTTGGTTTAGGAGGAAGGTGTCAGGTGGATGCACAAATTTTTAAACTTCTGATATTCCGGATTTTCAGCTAATTCGGATTGGGTCTTCCCCATCTGATTTATAGAAGGTTTACTGTATGTAGAATACTTACTTCATAATATTTTAAAGGAAAAATCTAAAAACAGTAATATACAAGTACACATTTATTTACAAGTTCTGTACCATATCGATAAAAAAATGTAATGAAAAAATTGATATGGTCTGTCATATCATTGTTTGCACCAGCCACTCTGCCAGTTAGTCCACTGCACGGCACCACCAGTCATGTCACGTCCTCTGCACAGACCACCACTATTCACTCTGCCATCAGAACCACCACCATCTTAAATAAACCATAATAAAAAACCTGTGAAAAAAGAAGTAGACTAATAGCAATAGAATAATGATAGATATGGTAGTAGTTGTAATAATCACTTTTCCCCCCTAGGGCCTGGCCGTGGTGCATCCTGACCTCCTGGTGTCCAGTACCAGCGTGGCATCCGGTGTGTTCTGCCGGCGCCGTGCAGTGCTGGCAGAGTGGCATCGTGGGCTAGAATCCACCTCGGCCGTCATGATGCTGGGCTCCCTGGTGCATGAACTGTTTCAGGATGTGGTGGTGGAGGTGGCGCAGGGCGGGGTACAGCTGCTCTCAAAGGAGAAGCTGCAGTCTCATGTGAGTCGCCTGCTGGGCCGCCCCAAGGTATTACAGGATCTGTACCGCATTGGCCACACACTAGACTCTATGAGGGAAGATGTGGCCGGTTTCATCCCACAAGTGATGGCGTGGTGCACCCGTTACCTGCAGCAGAACAAAAACACATTGGGCATTGGTTCATACAAGTGGCAGGGCAGAATCACACATGTGGAGGAGGTGGAGGAGAACCTGTGGTCTCCACGGTTGGGGCTCAAAGGCAAAGTGGACATGGTTGTGCGAGCTGAGCGTCCCGACGGCTCGGTCATCTTGCCCCTTGAACTGAAGACAGGCAAGGCCAGCTTCTCAGCCGAGCACCGAGGTCAGCTGGCACTGTATACCATGATGGGCTCTGAACGCCGGCCAGACCCTCGGGTGGGTCTGCTACTGTACCTGCGTGAGGGTGCCATGGAGGAAACACCAGTCCCAGCCAGGGAGTGCCGAGACCTAATACACCTTAGGAATGACCTGGCCTTCCACCTGGCTGCCCGCCCTCAAGTTAGCCAAGTAGCAGAGAGGAAGCCCAGCCTACCCCCATTGCCACCACCTATTGCCCATGAGAGGGGCTGCAAGCAATGCCCCCACAAAGTAACCTGTGCTGCCCACCTCATTCTACAGGAGGAGGTACCTGCTGATCCCCACCCAATGGCCTCCCTGGTGCCTCAACACACAGCTCACCTCTCCACACAACACCTGGAGTACTTCCGCCACTGGTGCCTCCTGTACCAGCTTGAGGCTGCCGAGAGTTTTGGTGGGGGTGGGGCAGTGTGGTGCCGCAATGCTGTCCAGCGGGAGGAGGAAGGTGAATGCCTGGCCTGGCTGGTGCTAGGAGAACCTGTCCCTGTTGAGGTGCGGCCAGGAATGTTCCTCCACACGCTGGTGAGGGGCCGTCGTCACCCAGGTTCTAGCATTCCTGTGGCTAGTGTGGGGCTGCATACTGGGGACCCAGTGATAGTTTCCTCCACTAAGGTGTTGGCACTGGCCTGTGGCAGAGTGCAGGGCTTCAGGGAAGGGGCAGTGATAGCTGAGTTTGACCGCCTACTGGAGGGTGGCACTGCTCACCACTATCACTTGGATCTCAATCAAACCACAAATTTCTTCAGGGTACCCATGCAGAGCCTGGCTAAACTGATACTGAGAGAGCCCCGAGCCGAGGCACTGCGCCGCCTGGTAGTAGACAAGGCCACCCCATCCTTCAAGAAGCGTTTGCCCTCCAAAGTGTTGGCCTCCAAATCCATGTTGTCCCACCTCAACACTAAACAGAAGCGGGCAGTGATCCAGGCAGTGGCAGCTGAGGACTACTTAGTAGTGCAGGGTTTCCCAGGCACAGGCAAGTCCTCCACATTGGCCACCATGGTGAAGGTGTTGCTGCTGCTCAACCGTTCAGTTCTGATCACTGCTTACACCAACACTGCCCTTGACAGTCTTCTGCTCAAGCTACACAACCTTGGCATAGACTTCCTGCGTTTGGGCTGGGCAAACAAGGTCCACCCTGACCTGGCCAGCCATACAGAGGAGGCACGGAGTGCTCAGATCCGCACTGTTAAGGAACTGACAGAGTTCTATGCAAGCCAGCACGTGGTGGCTGCCACCTCTCTCGGCCTTGGCCATTCCATATTTTCTCAGCGCACGTTTGATGTTTGCATTGTAGATGAAGCAGCCCAGGTGCTACAGGTGACAGCCCTTGGCCCACTGTTTTTGTGCTCCTCCTTTGTGCTGGTGGGAGACAACCACCAACTCCCACCTGTAGTCCGCAGCAAGTGTGCCGTGCTGCACGGTATGACCGAGACATTGTTTGAGCGTCTGCACCAACCTGAGGTCACTGTCACCCTCACCAAACAATACCGCATGAATGGCCCCATCATGGCCCTTGCCAACCATCTCACCTATAACAATCAGCTCACCTGTGGCCACCATGAACTGGAGACGGCCACCTTGAACCTACCGCACTACCAGGTGACTCCATACACATAACACACATTCAGTTAGAGATCTACACAACAATGTAGTTTACTTACCAGTAGTAGAGTAGAGGCAGCAGTGTAGTGGAACAATGAGAAAAATAATGAAACTTCTGAAGTAATCTCTCCTCACTGAGGGAGAAGATAATCTTCATGATTATCCTTCATCTCTTGGATTCCCTCATGAATCCCTGTTATATAAATCATCTTCTCTCCAAGATCCCAGTTCAGTACTCCTATTCTTTCTATAAAAAAATGTCCTCCCATAGAAATGACCAATGCATACTCTCTATCTTTGTTCTTCTAAGTTTGTTACATTAACTTACATCTTACAATCACTTTTCCTCTTCATGCTAATTGCACTCCTGTTTTTAGTGATGGCTCAAAATTTCATTTTGGTTCTAGTTTTGCCGTTCTTTGACAAACCCACATCCTCCATTTGATGTAACCATTTCACTGTAACTAACTGTTCTTTCCTTCCCTTTAATTTGCTTTGTTGTTACCTCCTTTCTGTTCTGTTTGTCTTTAAACTTAACATAACGCCACATGACCTTTGATGTCTGGCACTTACTTTATTTGCATTAACTCACTCCCTCATTACAGAGTCTGGTGGAGGAGGGAGTGGTGGTGCCGTGGCTGCAGCGAGTGGTGGCCCCAACGCTGGATGGATCCGTGATGTTTGTGGACACTGCTGGTGGTGCTGAAGAAACGAAGGTCAAAGGCTCTTCTGTAAACAATTACAAGGAGGCAAAGCTGGTGATCACAATGGTCAGAATACTCCTTAAAGTGAGTGAATGTGAGCAAGGTCACATCAAGAGTATTCAAAACAGACCTTTTGTTATGGTTATATTGGGTTCTGAGCTCAGTTGAATAGTGGTCCTGTCTTGAAGGTAGGGAAAGGTGATTTGGGGAAGGCAACAACCATGGAAAGGCCATAGTAAAATTTTTGAAGGAAACCAGATTAATTTTTGGAAGAACCATTGTGATTGCATGGACAAATTGCAATTAAGACCAATATAAGGAAAATGTGTGAATGTGGTAAGTGAAATACCACTTATAGAAGACAGAAATGCCAACGATGGTGCAATGCCAAACAGTGTATTGAGGTACACATTTGAACACACGACAGTTAGTAGTGTGTTTCTCATAACATAACATAACATGTTAGGATGACAAAAAGCCACCAGGGCCTATCTAGGTCATCCTATTTGTCAGTCAAGCGTCTTTGTCAAGTACATAGTATGTCTAAAAACTGCAAACTAACAATAATAATAATCAGTCAAGCAACTTCGTCATGGTTCCTAAGACTGTACACTACTAATAATACTGTACATACTGTATGAGAATATTTATAAGCCACCCGAGGCATGGTCATCCTGTATGTCTGTCAAGCGACTTTGTCTTAAAATACTAAAAGTACTGTATCCAACCCTCTATTTCCTACCTAATCTACTCACTCATAAACTGATCTAATCTCTTTTTAAAAATATTTAAGCTACCGCTATTAACTACCTCCCTCTCTTTACTACCAAGACTACCTCCTCTACCTCACTACTTGCATGTGTGATGGGGCCTCACACACATAAATAATTGTGCTGATGATAAATTATTGTAACAATGTAAATTATTCAGCACAAAAAATCACAGATTACCCTTCAAATATATAATTTCATCCACTTGTGTTTGCAGGCTGGGCTAAGTGCAGGTGACATAGGCATTATCACTCCTTACCTTGGACAAGTGAAGCTCTTGAAAACACTGCTTACTCAGGAGCTGCAGGAAGAAGGGAGGAGTGTGGAGGTGAATACTGTTGATCAATACCAGGGCAGGGACAAGATAGCCATCATCTGTACCTTCGTGCGCTGCGGCAAGACCAATGATAAGGTGGGTGTGTATTTTCCTGGTAGTAATATACAGGGCATGAACTATACTCCCTATCCCATCCTTTACCTTGTCATATTCAATTTCCGATAACATCCTCTGTGTTTCAGCAGAAGTTCATCCCCACCAAGTGACCTTTAATCCACTCCTTTACCCCCTCCCTCTACAGTATGAATAACCCCATAAAATTCCAGGCTTTACCTAGAGACAGCTGAGTCATAGTATTTACAGCTGCACTTGGTAATCCTTCCCGTCACTGCACTGTATCATTCTTTTCTCCACCAGCCGTTGGGAATCTTATCTGATCGCCGGAGACTCAACGTTGCTTTAACTCGAGCCAAGAGGAAGTTAATTCTTCTTGGTGACCAGACGACTCTCACTCGCTACCAGTCCTTCTCATGTCTAGTGGATGTCCTCGCCCCCCACCAAGTGTACCGCCTCACTCCAGGGACTGATGGGTTTCTGTGGGAGGAGGAGGATAAGGATATGAAGGAAGTGGAGAAGTAGTTATGTTGTGGTGCTTTCTCCCAGAAGTGATTGGTTCCATGGAAGGAGGAGGAGGAGGAGGAGGTTTTGGTTGGAGGTAAAGAGAAAAGGTTTTGGTTAATTAAAGTAAATGAATATCAATTAAAAATGAATAAAATTTATACTAAAATACCTAATGTGATCAGGTTCTTTTGACCACCACCACCACCAGACCTTCCTCCTCTAAATCCAAGCTCACCACCTGAATGTGTTTGTCTTCCAAATCTTCAACCATCTGTCCTTCACAATTTTTTCACAATTTTTTGCATGTGTGTTTCCAAATTGAAGAAATTTTAGTTATTTTTGTGTGTGTTTTTTATCAAATGACAGAAATGCACTATATTACGTTTTATATCTTATGTATGTTTTTGTTTCATCTTTTCTCTACTAATGTTCCCTAATGGAACATGCATCTGAAAATGTATATTTTGTAATGATGCAATAATGTAGAGTATAAATGATGTTAAACATGCACCTTTAATTTAAGTATTTAAACATGTGATATATTATCTTTATATAACTTATTTTGGAGGAATAAAGAGGCTTAAATTAATGTGAGTTTGATCCTGGCTCACGGCAGCGTCTTGGTGAGAGGAGCAACACTTGTTAATCCTAACAAACCTTAATGGTTTTGGGATATTATGCAATTATGATTTTTGTTGAAGACAGTGCTCATGTCTTTTCAGTTCATAAGGACACTTCTTTTCAAAAAACAATGCAAACTTATGTAGTTATGGGAAATTGTTTAAAATGTAAGGCATGAGTGCATAGCCAGGGGGCAGGGACCACGGCAGCACACAAATACAAACTGTGGATACAAATGGGATCCAAACGTACAAATGTGTGTGTGCCTTGATTAAGCATCCTGTAAATGTGCCATTCATACAGCCATTAATCCCCAGTGTATTTGTATCTATTGTTCCATCGGAGGCAGCTTCATTCCATTCTGTATTCAACCAAATTACACTTTTTTTTTTTCCCCTTAATATTAAGACAACTGTTATTCCTTGAAATATGTCTTTCTATGTGATGCGTGCTGAGGCTGCATCACTGTTGGAACAAAATGTACAACACAGCTGAATGAGTGACATCACCACCACAACA
The DNA here is from genome assembly GCA_029783475.1 of Metacarcinus magister. NCBI lineage: Eukaryota > Metazoa > Arthropoda > Malacostraca > Decapoda > Cancridae > Metacarcinus > Metacarcinus magister. Next base: position 1,798,312 of record JAPQNM010000034.1, read on the forward strand.
CCATATTTATTTTTGTTTTATAAGTGTGCCTTTCATCACAAACCTATAAACTGTAATTTTGTATCATGCTCAAGCCAAAGTATAGCTTTTCCAATTATTTCTTGACTTTTGCCTGACCTTAGTGGAACGTGTGGAATCAGAGACATGGAGAAGAGGAAGATAGCAAAGATATGCTGAAAGGAGAAATATGCAGACAAATATAAACATCTATCTATTTTCTCCCCAAATGGTTGTATGCAAGAGTGAGTGAGTGAGTTAAGTGAATAAAGTAAGCACCAGACATCTAAGGTCATGTGGCATTATGCTAAGCAACCCTTCCATTTATTAGTAATGACCTTGAACCAACTAAACATTGTTCAGACATTAAGAAAGTTAACCAACTAGTCGGCTTCATCGGAAGAACTTTTTAGTACAAATCTGAAAAAGTTTCTCCTTGCAATAAGTATTCAATGCACTTGTTTGCCGTCATTCAGTTCTGGTCACCATACTATATAAAAAAAACATTGATGAGTTGGCGAGAATATAGAGAAAAGTTACTAAAATTATCCCTAGAATGCGAAACAAACCTTACGAAGAACAACCAAAGGAACTGAACTTATTCAATTATTTACTATAATAATTTTCATTATTGCTGAAGAGGCTTTAATAAATCTGATAACTAGTGCTTGGACGATATCGATATAAATGTGAAGTCATACATATAGTACATAGTGTACTCAACACATCTGTGAAGGTTTCAGGCGGTGCTCATCATTATAATCAAATATAAGCTGTAATGCGGCAAAAAATCTAGGGTGAAATGCCTAACTTTTGGGTAATAAAATATAAAAAGCATATAACCCAACCTAACCAATAACCTAACGTAACATAACCATAATCTAACAACATAATCAACCTAATATAACTTGAAAGATGCTTTACCAGGTAAATAATGTTGAGCACTGCCTGAAACCTTCACAGATGTGTTGAGTACACTTTGTATAGTATGTACCACTTCATATTTATATCGATATCGTCTGAGCAGTAGTTATGCAGAAATACTGAGGCTTTCAAGTTATCACTCAAATAACAATGATGTCAGACCGTTTTCCCTTGCCTTACTTGTTGAGTCAGTTGATTATACTTCCTTGTAGGCTTTCCACGCGCTGCCCCTCGTTGATGATGTAAGGCGTACACACTCCACCTCAGTTGTGTTGGGCGTCGTGTTCTTGGAATGTAGTGTTCCTTGACAAAATGGGGGGGGGGAGTTAAATAATATGTTGTAAGCTTGATTATTCAGTATGTTCTATCCCGTAGAACCCAGCCACATTAACATAATAATCACATAAACACTGTCTAGTCATCACAACCTAGCAATCAAAACAAGCTTACAGGATCAACCTCAAATACATATCATAATATCATATCAAAGGATCACAAATAATCTCACCATTCAACTCAACAACACTTAACTCACCACATTGCCGCCGCCAGCTGTACCAGGAAGTCTTGAACACTAACAAGAAGTCCAGAAGTACGTAGGTATGACCAAACACACTGGCAGTGCCTCACATATTGAGTGATATTTGGTAAATGTCAAATAAATAAATGAATCTGCCATGTCTTCAGGTCACGCTGCTCACCTTAGCTTTCCTCTCATCCCTAAAGTGTAAACCAAACTCTCATAAAGGAAAAATCTACAAATAAACATATGTATAGTTGCACCTAAAGTTGCATAGAAAATATCAATATTTGAACAATATTTTATATGAATATACGCATATCGTAAATTTTAAATTAATGTTGTTACATGATCATATAAACATTAAAAAGAAACCCTGGACAAAATAGTATTGGAACTCAGCTGCGATGACTCCATCACTAACAGAAACAAGTGAAGGAACTAAAATCCTATTACGATCCTATTAAAATCCTATTATGATGCATGAGCGTGGTCCATGATAATGGTGGGTCATGTCAAGAAGTCTTACATCGGATTGGCCTGGCTCATGGTTTTATGGACTCACTCAGCACGAGTATCTGGCGTTGTCGGTACCTGTTCAGACGAACAAAGATTCGAATCTTCAAAACGCTGGTGATCCCTGTCTTACTGTATGGCTGTGAGACATCAACACTGAACTGAAGAGGCAAATTGATGTCTTTGGTAATAAATACCTTCGCAGTATCATGGAGTATCGTTGGAATGACTTTGTGTCAAATTAGTGATTGCTTCATGAAACTGAATCAAGGCCTATTACCAGCATAGTCCACCAACGTTAACTCCGGCTATATGGACATGTGTCACTGTGGCACGTTATCCAGGTGATCCTGCTTGTCAGGTTGTCTCTGAAAGGGATAACTCGGAATGGAGGAGGGCCACAAGTTCGTGGCTGGGGCAAGTTGATGCTTCCTGTTGGGTGTTACTTGCCGGAGTCGGCATCGAGGGGTGGGTGGGGCGACGCAACCCTCGGCATATGTACCTAATGATGGATTAATTGATGTGCTCAAGCTTACCTTACAATATATAGTATTACATAGGAAATGGATTAAGGTAATTCAGGAACCCCACCAAGCTAGGTAGCAAAGAGGATGTACCTTTAGAAGTTGAGGATTCTTGACAACTATGAAGCTATAACTTTCACACAAGTTTCTTCATTATTTACTTTTTATTTTTTCATATACAAACACTGGAGTTTCTTCTCTACAGGTTTTACATAAATACAACTGAAAATGCAATAGAAAAATAGTTTGTTATACAGTAACTGAGAGTATCATTGCTATGTATGAGAGGATGGAGTTAACATCAAATTCAATTGTAAGATTACTATGTACAGCAGTGGTATAGAGACAATGTTACAATAGCAAAACTAGTTTTTAATGTAAGCATCTACACAATATAATGATTCATACTTGGCTACATGTACATTTATACTATACAAAACACACACACGCACGCACACGCACACGCACACGCGCACACACACACACACACACACACACACACACACACACACACACTAAACATAAAGAAGTTCTCAACTTTCAAAATTATCATTACACAAATAAAATTTTCAGTATTAAACAAAAAAAGTTCTATAAAAATCATTTACAATAACTTAAACAAAAAAATTCTAAATTTGTAAAATAAAGTTTGTTAACATGATAACACACATGATTGTATGCTTCATAATAATAATAACAACAATAATAATAAACAATAATGAAGAAAACTTTTGCCATAATTTTGACTTCTCAATCCTAAAATAGAAATAGAGTAATGGACTTAAAATACTATACTAAATATTCCTAACCTCACCTAACACCAGCCCCGTTGATAGATATGTTGATTGTTACACACATGAAGAAAAATTTTCCTCATCACTACGGGAAGGAGACACAAGCCTTGAAGATGTGAGCACTACACCAGAAGTTGGAAAACAGGAATGGTGTACCAAGAAGAGAGTCAACGGCTTTTGAAAGAAAAATAAGACAAACAGCTAAACAAACATATGGTGGTTCAGTTTGCATTACCGAAGTTCATTTTACAATACTTTAGTTTCATTTATAGTATAGAAGTAGTTTGTAGGATAGAGCTTATTTGGAATATACATTTTCCAAGAAGAAAATAAAGAACAACACCATCAAGTTTGTTTTTCTTACTTAATCTAAATTTTATGTCACGGGGATAGTTTTTGGTGTTCTAAGAGATGAAGATTCTATAGATAAAGGTTCTATCAGTCCAGTTCTCTAACTAAAAAAAAATAGGCCTTATCTCAATCAGACCTTTCAGTTGTAGATCTTCATTCTCGTAGAGCCTCAAACAACAAGTTATCAAAAACAGGCCTACAGCTGGAATCTATGTAAAGGAGGAAGGAGAAGAGAACTAGAACCCAATTCACTGAACAAAAAAGTACCTACAGCTCAAAGTTCCCAACATAGCAAGGCTTACTCTTATGAATGCAAAGTAACATTCAAACTAAGTCTACAGCTGGAAGTTCTGCACGGAGGAGGCATAGTGGGCGCGGTAGGGTGAGTTCTTGGAGCGAGCAGTGTGGTGAGAGAACTCAGAGAAGCGGTCGTGGTCAGGGTGGGGCATGAGCATGACTGGCTGAAGGTTGAGGGACTTGCGGGAACCTGCGAGGCTGCCTGCATCACCCACGAAGCCTGTGTTCATCTGACCTGTGGAGGGAACGTGGTGACTCCAGGATGCATGGATGGCGTGATTACTTGGTTCACTGATTCACTTAATAACTTTGACTGATTGATTTACTGAATGGCCAGCTGGTTACTTGGTTTATTAATTACCAAATCAGCCAAGTGCCTGGCTCACTTTACATTTGACTGACTAACTGACTGATTATTTGCCTGTCTGTCTCACTGATTTACTGACTACGTGACTAACTACTCGACTGAATCACTGACTGATTGATTCATTCATTGTTTGACATACTGCCTGACTAGACCCTTTCTCACCCCACTTCCCATTCTTCTCATTACCACACACCTCAGTACACACAACTCTTAAACACCTGACATTCCCTTTCCCACATCACCTTTCTCACTCGTACTACATTCCACTCGTCTATAATCATCTCATGGTATTTTACCTTTTTCTCTTTTTTCGTTCAACTCACTAACTATACCAGGCTGTTATCCCCCTAAAGAGGGATAATAATAATAATAATAATAATAGTAATAATAGTAATAATAGTAATGATAATGATAATAGTGATATTAATGATACTAGTGATAATAATAATAATAATAATATTAATAATAAAAATAATAATGTTATTATCAAACAAAAATATCAATACCAATGAAAACAAATAAATAAATACATTTTAAATATTCAAACCAAAACCTGCCACATGAAACAAAAACATTTTTTTTTATATATGTGATATCACAATTAACATCAATTTCATAAAAAAATATTCTAATAACAACAACAGCATATCAATTACTTCTATCATTAATTTATGTCAATGTATGAATTCCTTATTTATTTTTTCGTGTGTGTGTGTGTGTGTGTGTGTGTGTGTGTGTGTGTGTGTGTGTGTGTGTGTGTGTGTGTGTGTGTGTGTGTGAAGGGAGGTGCAGAGATCTAGGAAATTCTGCAACACCTCTTTCTTGCACCTCAACTCCTAATTACCGACACCTGCAAAAAAACTTAATTAGATCCTCCATTCACCTGGGCGGCAGCAGCATCACCTTGAGCAACAGTGTATTAATTACCACCTGCTTCACCTGCGGACTTAATTAACACATTCTAAAAGGCTAAAATTCTTTGGTCACTGAAAAATATAATGTCATGGAACTAATGAAGGAGGGAGAAGGGGATGAAGAACATGATGTTGGGGAGGGATGGAGGAGGAAGAGGAGAGAGAGAGAGAGAGAGAGAGAGAGAGAGAGAGAGAGAGAGAGAGAGAGAGAGAGCGCAAAAAGAAGGAAGGAAAGTAGATGAAGAGGTAGTAGCAAATAGGTAAAACAAAAAGATAAATATGAAGGAGGGTGTCATGAAGAGAGAAGTGCCATGCAAGGGTTCACGACAATAAACAAATAGTCATGTGCTGGCCTGGGGGGGGGGAGACAAAAGAGCATCATGCACAGATTTACGTCCAGGAAATGCGTACAAGCTGGAACAAAACACGGGTCGTCATGCTTCACAATTATACACATTCCATAAAAAAGGAGAAAACTGAACGAGCAGCAATAAAATGAAAATAAAATGTCATGCAACCGGGAAAAACGGGAAACACTATAATATAAAAGTACAAAAAGTTCAAATCAGTTCAATAGAATATGTACATCATGCTCAGAACAAAAAGGGCAATAAATGAGTGGTTCAAGATCATAAAAAAATAAAATAAATATATTAATTCAATAAAATAAGCTGGAAAAAAGCTAAAACCCAATAGTAGAAAAACAAAATATAAATATATACACAGTGCAATATACAAAGAGAATTAGAATACAATACACATGCTAAGAAATAAAGATGAACTCAGTTAGAATTGAAAAAATACAAGAATATAATACATCATGCTTAAGAACGGGATCCATCACCACTGATATCAATGTCATCTGAATGGGCCGAGGCGACACCAGGACGTGGAAGGTGTACTGGTTCTGGCGATCAGAACAGATACTCGCGGCTCGTGGCGTAAGGGTTGTGAGTTTGATCCAGGCTCACGGCAGCTTAACTTGGTAAGAGGTAGCGCACTCACGTTAACCTAAGCAGAACTATGAGGTCTATTGCTACTTAGTTCAGGGGAATTATTTAATAAAAAAAAAATTATATCTCTATAAACAGATCATGTTATTAATATTAAAGGGCTGACGCACAAAAGTTACATCCTTGTATGCCTGATATCTAAACCTAGATTGTTACGCCTGTAAATAAAAAACAATTGATCTAAAACTATTAGTTAATCTTTCTTTAAATATAAAACATCATTTATTACGATATAAAGTAATTTGTTTGTTTGATTACGATAATATAGCAAACTTTTTGCTGAATCTCATTGGTTGGACCTCAAGGATGGCCGCCGGAGGTCACAGGGAAGCTATATAGTCAGTTCACCCATTCAGATGGCATAGAGATCAGTGTCCAGAACACACACACACACACACACACACACACACACACACACACACACACACACACTCTATGAGCTATGAGCTCCTTCGGGGAGGGTAATGTCTGACGATCACGAGGCCAGCGCGTGATCTTCCAAACCATGGTGAAAAACACACATAAAACACCGCTCCCGTTGTTCAGTGGTTAACGTCCTGGTAAAGCGTGGGTTCGAACCCTGCTCAGGTAGCTAAAGACTTTTCATCAACAAGGAGTGGTTACTGTTTCCCTTGAGCAAGGGGATGGGTGTGTGTGATGTGTGAGAGGTCTCAGCCTTACCCATAGATCCGTCTCTATGAGCTTTGAGTTCTTTCAGGGAGGGTAATGAATGACGATCACGAGTCCAGCGCGTGAACCTCCAGACCACACTGAATAACACGCACACACCCACACACACACACACACACACACAGAAAGGAAGACAGGGAGTATCATAGTACCAGGGAGAGTGGCGGAGGAAGCAGAGCCAGGTGGACCATGTACAGGTGCCCCAGGAGCACGGTGAGGAGGAGGAAGAGGAAGGGTATGATGGTGCTGGTGAGGAGGTGGAGGGAGGGGCTGTTGGGGGGGCAGCGTACCCTTGTAGACTGATCCCCCGTATAGCGGCTCGGGTTCCGGCTGCAGCTTGACGTGTCGTGTGGCCAGGACGAAGGCAAGTGTGGCCAAGACAATAGCATCCAACACCCCGATGATGGCCAGGACAAACGCCCACCGCACCTCACACTCCCCCACGTGGTACTGGCGGGCGGTGGGGCCACACACTGCACGCACTTCAGTAGCCGCCCACCCCGTCGGGAACACTGCTATGCCCACACCCAGGAGCAGGGCTGTAGGGGTGAAAGAGGGTTGTAGGGGCACGTCAGAGAGAGAGAGAGAGAGAGAGAGAGAGAGAGAGAGAGAGAGAGAGAGAGAGAGAGAGAGAGAGAGAGAGAGAGAGAGAGAGAGAGAGAGAGAGAGAGAGAGAGAGAGAGTTATGTAGTAAGTAATGAATACATGAATTAAGCATGCATATACTACACTTATATAGCATAATTGTGGCATGTGCATTAATTCTATAATATTTTTGCATCTTCATAGGAACAGCAACCTTCACTTACATTTTTAAAAACACACACATAACAATACCAATAAATAAACTATAGAAATAAATGTAAAACATCTAAAAAAATCAAATAAAATAAATAAAAACCAGCTACGAATGACGTTACTGTTATAGGTGAAACATTCAATGGAAAACGCATAATGTGAACAATAATTTATATGGAGAAAATAGTGATGTGTTCTAGAGGGCGTGCTAACTTTGTATTACCCATTATTCCTTCACATTTCCACACAACTACCACAGAAAAAACAGTATTGCAGTCCCACTACTGAACTTAAATGGAGTCACGGCAGGTAGGAAAGTACATTAATTACTTTTTACCTCCCGTCCTACTACTATTTGTTTGTGTTTCTTCATGTGTGTGTGTGTGTGTGTGTGTGTGTGTGTGTGTGTGTGTGTGTGTGTGTGTGTGTGTGTGTGTGTGTGTGTGTGTGTGTGTGTGAATCGGCTTTCCAAAATTAACATACATATCAATCGTTGATTAAATAGTATTACTTTTTTATGTAATATGATGATATATTTATAAAAGTACAGACCAACACTTTGACAACACGACCTAAACCAAGGAATGTCTCTCCACTGGATAGTTGTCAGGTGTCATTAGCGGCGGCACAAACACATTCAAATTGGCATCACTTCACTGGACGACTGTACAGAACCAACACAATCACAACGGAACAAAATGAACCTTAATACATGACTTAAATACCAATCTCTTGATATTTCAAGTAATGACTCTCTCTCTCTCTCTCTCTCTCTCTCTCTCTCTCTCTCTCTCTCTCTCTCTCTCTCTCTCTCTCTCTCTCTCTCTCATAACAATAGAGCCAGTCGACCCAGTAACCTTGCAAGGATAATTGCCAAGGGAAAAAAATGACGTGACAATAGATAGATCAAGGGCACGTGCGCGCGCACATGTGTGTGTGTGTGTGTATATATATATATATATATATATATATATATATATATATATATGTATATATATATATATATATATATATATATATATATATATATATATATATATATATATATAAGCTTGTAGGTGCGTCGTGTATGTGTGCGTACGTGTGTGTGGGTGCATGCATGTGTATGTGGGTGCGTGCATGTGCGCACGTGCGTGCGCGCACGTGCGTGTGTGTGTTTGGTATGTTAAGTGTTTGGTGCAAGTGTAGAAAGCTCTCTCTCTCTCTCTCTCTCTCTCTCTCTCTCTCTCTCTCTCTCTCTCTCTCTCTCTCTCTCTCTCTTATAGTACTAGCAGTGATGTTACAAGTATTAGCAGTAGAATTATAATTGGTGGTAGTAGTAGTAGTAGAAGTTGTTTTATTAGTAATAGTGGAATTAGTCGCAACAGCAGCAGCAATAGTAGTAGTAGTAGTAGTAGTAGTAGTAGTAGTAGTAGTACTACTACTAGTAGTAGTAGTAGTAGTAGTAGTAGTAGTAGTAGTAACGGTATTGTCACTAGTAGTGGTGGTAATAGTAGTATTAGTTACAGTGGTGAGTGCAGCGGTATTAGTAATAATAGTGGTGGTGGTGATGGGTGTTGGTGGTGCTGTTCGCTTTCTCTTGTGAGGTGGAGAGAGAGAGAGAGAGAGAGAGAGAGAGAGAGAGAGAGAGAGAGAGAGAGAGAGAGAGAGAGAGAGAGAGAGAGAGAGAGAGAGAAGAGAGAGAGAGAGAGAGAGAGAGAGAGAGAGAGAGCGAGAGAGAGAGAGAGAGAGAGAGAGAGAGAGAGAGAGAGAGTCAAAGGAGGAGGAAGGGAAAGGGTGACCACCATCTATATATATATACCACCCATTTCCCTCCACAAGTAAGGCAGTTCCTTCCCCAGCAGGTTTGGAAGGGAAGTGGGACCACCTTATACAGCCTATCATTATCATCATTTTTTTTAGTACTAGTAGACATAGATTAAGCCTGTTGTCATGCTAGGTTTTCTATACTACACTGGTTTGGTTTAATTTTTCGGTCAACTTTGATTTGAGGGAGGGATAGGTGGGGAGGAGCCTTGCACTTTACTGTCTTTTTATTTATACAGTTGGGGATGTTGCTGTTTGTTCTTTCTTTGTACTACTATCACCACCATCATCACTATTTTCATTCCTCACTTAAATTTTTTCTACTACTACTACACCACCACCTTCACTCATATCACCACCACCACCAGTAACTCCACCTTAACTCTAAACAAGGAAGAAGGAAGAAGGAGGAGGAGGAGGAAGAGGAGGAGGAGGAGGAGAAGGAGAACCACATCCTACTTTCCCAGACACAAACACACCTGCTCCTAGCGTTCCCACACACCTGTTATTAGCCTCAAATTACCTGCAAAAATCTTTAACCGGACGTAAATTTTAGTTTTTTTTCTTTCTCGTGTGTGTGTGTGTGTGTGTGTGTGTGTGTGTGTGTGTGTGTGTGTGTGTGTGTGTGTGTGTGTGTGTGTGTGTGTGTGTGTGTGTATGTGTGTGTGTGTGTGTGTGTGGGTGTGTGTGTGTGTGTCATTGGCCGGAAGTGTGTGGTCAGAAAGGTGACGTCATGACCTTTTTCACGTCATCATTTCTTCCTCCTCAATCGAGCTACCTCTACATTCAGTCCATACTGTTACACATTCATTATCTCTCTCTCTCTCTCTCTCTCTCTCTCTCTCTCTCTCTCTCTCTCTCTCTCTCTCTCTCTCTCTCTCTCTCTCGAAACTTTCTCTTTGACCGATAAAAAGTGGCATATTTTTCGTCCTCCGTTCAACTATTTTCGTACTTTTTCTTTCAACTTCACACGACGGGAAAAAAATGCTAATGAGAGAGTGAATGAAGTGAATGAAATGAATAACAAGACTAGTCAGTGGTTCATCTTAAGAGATTATTCATTATGGAAGTTTAATAACGTATTCATTCACACTTTTTTATATCTCTTCAATAATAATATAGATTTGGTGGGAATAATAATAAAAAAAGAAAATTTCATGCAAAACCTGACCACTCTCCTCTCTCTACAACCCTGCCTCTCCCCCAACCCTTCTGTGCTACACCTTCTCTACACACCTGTTGTTCCTCCATTCTCTCACACCCACACACCACCATCCCATCACCGCTCTTTCACCATACCCACTGCCCCTTCCTGCCCTCCCTTCAGTTCTGTTCTCTCAACCATGCCCTTAGCTTCTCTCTCTCTCTCTCTCTCTCTGAATGGTCTCCTCTGTTGCTACATTCTCCCTACAAGTAGATTACTCTATTCCCCACTGTTCTCATCTCCTCCTCCTCCTCATGCTCCTCCTCTCAGTACACTCTGCTTCCCGAATTAATCTCCTCATACCCTAAACAACCTCTTCTCTTATCTCCCACTCCACTCCTCTCCTTAAACAAACCTCCCAATGCCTCCCTCATGCACCTTTTACCTCCTCATCCTTCTCCTTTCATCTCTGTTCCCGCCAAAACCTGACTTACCTGCGAGGAGTTGCATGCTGCCGGCCAGGTGAAACACGGTGGAGGAACGCAGGAAGAAAAATAGAAGCATGGCACAGATGGTGAGCAGCGTCAGTACCACCGACAGCCCGACCAGCACCGTAGCCACGCGGGACGGGGTGTTGAGGAGGGTTGAAAACTGATCCAGCTGTCCTCGGCACTCCATGGATCGTCCTGCTACCTGCACGCCCGAGACACGCCCGTTGTTGCTGCCTCCCACGCCTACAGTCACGCCGCCCCCAGCACACCATTGCCACAGCCCGAAGTAACCTGTAGAAGGGTAAGGTTGGTGTTTAGACGAGGAACAGACAGCAATAGTCCTACTGGACCTAACGAGGCTGTCCGTGTGGCTACACTACTACTATAATATCTACTTGATAGACTAACAGACAGCAAAGTGGCAAAGAAGGAGGAGGAGGGGGGAGGGGGAGGGGAGGGGGGAGGGGGAGGGGGAGAAGGAATTAATGAATGTATGAAACTATACCTTGTTTCATAATGATCCTAGTTACACAGGATAATTTCACACTACGAGATGGAACACAGGGCTGGGACTCCTTTCTCTAAACTTTTACTTAAGAGTTAAAGCAGCAGGTATAGACCACAGAATGAGAACAGCAGAAAAAAAGAAAAAAAAATGCTTCAACTGAGTACCAAATCAGTGGAACTAACTCACACCTAATCACAACTCAATCTGAATGGCACTTAGGAGCAACAAATACACTGAAGAGGTCTATAAATCAGTGCAAGAGGCTGTTACAAAGTCCTATTGATACTTTAAAGATGATTGATGATTAAGAACACGATCATTAAGGTGAAGGGTGATCCAAGAGTAACTAACACACAGCCACTTAACAAGGCAACAAGGGTGACGAGCGGTGTTGGCCTTCAAACAACACGGCAAACATCGGTCATAACACAACACACTGGGTAATGCAAACACGGCAATGCTAACCACCACGGACCACCCCTTGCCTAACCACACACACACACACACACACACACAGACAACAAACACAAAGAAAACAAGCACACACAAAGAACACTCCCCATATTAGTGTTGCTCAACGAGGCTAATACGAAGAAGAAGAAGAAGAAGAAGAAGAAGAAGAAGCCGAGAACAAGAAGGGTGTAGGTAATGAATTGGAGTAAAGGTAAAAGAAGGAGAAAAAGGAGGAGAAGGAGAAGAAGGAGGAGGAGGAGGAGGAGGAGGAGGAGGAAGATTCTCACGCCCCTCCCCTCCCCCTTAAACGAACCAAGGGGAACAATAGATTTCTAAGAGCTTCCGGGACACGGCTCAGAGGAAGAGGAGAGGACGACGAGGACGAGGAAGAGGAGGAGGGCGAGGGCAACGATGAAGAGGAGGAAGAGGAGGAAATATTTGAGGCAGAGAAGAAATATGAAGTACAAGATATATTAAAGGAAGATGATAATGATGATGACGAAAAAGGAGGAGGAGAAAGAAGAAGAGGAAGAGGAAGAGGAAGAGGAGGAGGAGGAGGAGGTGGTAGTGGTGGAAATATGAGGCAAAGAAAAAAGATTGTGTACAGCAAAGGTAGGAGGAGAAGGAGGTCAGGTAGAGAGGAAAGAGGATGTGTGTGAGAGGAAGGGGAAGAGGAAGTGAGGGAACGTGAAGGAGGGCAAATGAAGAGAGAGGGAGAGGGAAGGGAGAGGGGCTAGAAACTGGGAAAACTGGTCAAGCGGGAGTGAAGGGGAAGAGGGGAAGGAGGGGAGGAGGAAGAGAAGGGGAGTGGAGGAGCGATGTTGTTGAGAAAGTGTGTGAAACTGCATGATGGAGAACGGCTGTATGTGTGCGTGCGTGCGTGCCTGTGTGCGTGCGTGTGTGTGTGTGTGTGTATTTACCTAGTTGTAATATACAGGGCCTGAGCTACACTCATGTGGTTCTGTCTCCGTATCTTTATTTGTCCAGTTTTTCCTTCAGTTGATGTATATTCTTTGCCATTATCACCTCTTCCTTCAGTCCATTCCAAGTACAGAATCTATACTTCTGTACTTACCTGCTTTACTAAGAGAGAGAGAGAGAGAGAGAGAGAGAGAGAGAGAGAGAGAGAGAGAGAGAGAGAGAGAGAGAGAGAGAGAGAGAGAGAGAGAGAGAGAGAGATATACAGGTCATACGGTGCTCAGGTGAGGAGGACACACATATACACACACACATACCTGCCTACTGACCTTGAACTCCACACAAGTGTATAAGATAGCGGGTCGCGGTGGCCCTCCGTTTCCTGTCAACCCGTCAAGACCCAATTCGTCACTTGCCCTTCCACCTCCCTTCCCTTCCCTACCATTCTTCCTCCACCTCGCGCACAAACAAACAAACACAAACACAAACACACACACACACACATTCTGATAAGCACACACCTGTTCCTTTAGAATCCTGTGTGTCACCGATCCACTGTGGTTGTACAAAGACCACAATGTTGATGATGGCAAAGCAGATCGTGAACACTCCCCACAGCACCCCGATCGCCTTGGAATTCCTGACGTAGTTGGTGGTGTAAATGTGACCCTGGTCGGCATACTCTATATTCTTCTCCGTTTTCTTCATCTTGGTAGCCTTCTTTTCACGGTACAATGGAGATTTAGAACTATGGTACACTCGGGTTTGTCCTCAGTCACTCTTTCCCTCTCTCTCCCGTGTTTTCCGTCAGCGCCACTCTACCTACTTGTGGTTATTTGACTCACTTTCACGTATTTTATTATATATTTTCCTCTTTGAATTGCAACACGACTGCTACGGTTCCTGCACAGTATGTATTCCTTTCACCACACGCTAAGAGCAACTAGTCCAAATCCTGTGTTCTATCTCACGTCAACTTAGGAATGTCCGTGATTTCTCCTTTTACGTTCAAAGTGTATTTCTATCCAGTCTTTTTTCTTTCTATTCTTCTCTAGGATAACACTCTATTAACTTCCCCTCAGACGTGTTTACGGTCCTCTAATCAGCCAACAAGGAAATACAATGGTAGCTATGTAATTTTTTCTTCTAGCTAGTGGACGAGGGAGTGGCTGGGGGTGGGGTGGTTGTCCTTGGTGAGAATATTCCCAGGGTAAAATCTTATTCTGCCCTTTTATAATACCGTTAACTACGCTATTATTAGTATATTTTTCACTCTAGGGACGTGGTGTGGCCGCAGGGACGAGGGACAATACGGAGGGTCGCTAATCCTCTATCCCAGGAGAGAATATTTACTCTTCGCTCAAAGGCTGAAAGCAGACTCAAGATAGTGATGCAAGTTCACCTTCTTCTTCAATGTTTCAGTTTCACTATACATATGGTTGCACTTCACACACTTATTCACATTCACTTGATCATCGTTGCTTTCCTGAGATGAGTATTTTCCAGGAGTTGAAGAGTGGAGGAGAATAAGAAAAAGAAGGAGAGACTTCAACACCCTCCTTCCCCGTCGATGTCTCTCCTCGGAATGGTATGGCGGGACGAGTAGCTGGTTAGTATTTTTTCTTTACAGTCAATGATTACGAACAACGTGAGCTTAGGACAAAAGTATTATAGCTCACCATGAAGCCTTTACAATGCAGTATATCCTAATTAAATATGGTGTTCCTGATCATGTTTTCTTCAAGTTAATAATAAAGAAAGTGATTTTCTTGAGTCTTCCAAAGGGCTCAGTGGGTCACCGCCTGTCCAGCTTCAAGCTTACCAACCTCAACATTTGACTACTAAAGCCTCGCAGTTTACCTTCAATACATAAATAACAAGTGTTTGCGTTATCCTGCAAAATTAGTTAAATATCACATTTTCAAATTATAGTGTGTTACCTCACTGACTACACGGTCACTTTGTTCAATAGGTAATGTTGCTACACCTGAGAGAGAGAGAGAGAGAGAGAGAACGTAGGCCCATTGACATCTAAGTTGAGTGAAGATACGTGACCTCAAAGTAGGCTAATACAGCTTGGCGTGGTGCTGCATTACAAGAGACGTGACCTTACACAACGCAGAGTTGAACGTACGTATGCACTAATGTACCACAAAGCTTTGAGTATCATTGTTGCCTGCATGCTACATTGTTATATGGCACTAATATCTATAACAAATAAGTACCGTCCATAACTCCACCACAACCAAGTCATATTTTATTATCATTTGAAGGCTGGAAAACACTTTTTTTTATAATTTAATTATATTTACAGATGAGATGTACATTGGAATGAAAGGCACAACGCTGGTGAAGATGACTTGACCACTGATGACGGCGACGACCCAGCCCGTACCCGCCTCACCCCTCCCCTCCCGAACCCATGCTCCTCTCCTACCTCTACCTTCCCCAAACTCCATATTTTCTTCCCCGATTTACTCTTCCTTATTCCATCTCCTCTCCTGTTACTTCCCTTGCCACTACCCTTACACCTCCACCCCCTCACCACGCTTCTGTTAACTCCCTAACCATACACCTTTGCCCATTTGCTTCCCAACACACATACCTTCACACAATCAGTGATAAAAAAAAGATAATTCATCTACTTATAATCAAACAAGGTATCTCCAAGTCACCCGTTTGATATGTTCAACACAATGGAATTTCAGAGTATAAAACACCCATATATACTTTCATTAATAGTATTCTTTCACCCTCCAATCACAAGCTTCGGTCAAATCTTTCAGCTCAAGAACCACACAAAATACTTCAAGGATCAAATATTGTTGTCTCGTGTCTCGTCTACACTTAAACTTGATGTATAAAGTGATGCCAAACAAATCCACGGAATTACTACAGTGCCGAGTCTCATTTTGGACTCATTTGTTGCATGTGACAAAAAATAAGTATATACTATATTATATTGTGCAATGTATCACTCATGAATGTTTGCTGCATCACAAACTCCTAAATCACCCACAACACTATAATATAAGTTTCCTTTCTTTTCAATTCTTATACAACTGGCCATATCCAAACCATATGGGAGGCATACAAAAATGCAGGAATAATTTTAATGCAATATATCTATCTAACTATATACCTGGCCTATATCCAGGCATTTAGGGTTCAGGGAGACTTCACTCTCCAAAGAATCTGACAAACTGCCCAACATATATATATATTCTTTTTTTTCACTCGCAAATGGCTTGTTTTTCACTCACACAATCGTTTGCCATTATGTGACAAGAAAAAAATATATACCCAACAAGCATCGTGATAAGTAGAGTTACAAGTGTGTTAATCATGCAGAGGAGACAGTGATGGCCTCTGACACTCAAAATACTAAATGGACACTCCATATTCACTGCCTGTCTCTGATGCTCAAACTCAAACCTTAACACTGTGAATTGTGATGACCATTACTACAAGTGTGAGTTTTCAAGATGCAGGTGTGAATCCCCTTAAGTTAAATGCTTTGTGTATATCATTTGGAAGCAACTCACACAAATGTTTATCTCCTAAGCATGTAGGAACGAATCAGAGAAAAGCATAATGTAGTACAGATTTCAGATAACTTTTTTTTTCTTTTTTCTCACTCTCTCTCTCTCTCTTTAAGTAAATAATCTCTCTCTAAGTAGGTATAAAAACTCTATAAATCGTCACTGCAATCACCAAGAAAAAAAACTCACCACATTCACAAACCAAACATTTAAACTACTAACTCTGGAAAATAGAAGAGGGTCAACTATCCTTCCCTCCCTTTCCCCTTGTGTCCTTACCCTCCCTCCCTCTGCAGCCGTGGCAACACACCATCACCACCACTACAGTAGCTACATCATAAACACCAGATCCAGTGGGATGTTTTTTTAGCTACTTTTACATCCCTCCACAGCCTAAAACCCTTCCCCCTTATAACTATTTTAACTTTCTACACTGACAGTCAACTTTTGGCAAGATTATTTTCAGTACAATAATTTTTGTACATAAGAGAAAGAAAACCAGAACCAGCATGAGAGGACATGAGAATAAACAGTGTTAGTCAAGATTTACCTCAACAATGAAGCATCAACAATAAATAACAAAGTATAATTACAGTAACGGCCAGAACAGTTTAAAAACATCATCCCCAAACTGCTATGTACACTGTTCTAAGGGGCAGAAACACACACCTCTCTCTGGATACTCCCTGCTGAAGGTCACCAATATACAACTGCACCACACACTTGTACACCATTCACAATATAATTTTTCTGTTCATTTTCACTAGAGAATGCTTACAATTTTACACTTTTACTCGGCTTCCTTGCTTTATAATGTGTTAATGCTACAGTTTCATCCCCAGGTGCAAGAAGTTCCTCGCCAGTGAGTTGCACGCAAGCAAAAATTACAACAGCATATAAAACTAATATGAGCTTTGGAATAGCTGTAGATTGCATCAGTGTGTGTTTACAGGCTCAGGGTAGACTCAAGAGGAGTCATGTGGATTTGCAAGATGCCTCATCTACGACAGAACGGAGGAGTAAGATGAAGTGGAATAGGGAAAGAAATAAACAAAGAAGGAAGAGTATAGTATTAACACAGCCAATGGATCAATATCTAAATACTATTGACGGACACAAACTCCCAGCACCCACGTTCACCCTTCTCCACTCCTTCCCACTCCTCCTGTTGAGCCCACACCACCCCACCACACTGTAGGGCATTGCAAAGGGGCTTACACAACACTGGTAGCAGCAGAAGATTTAGCGTCACTTGCATCAGCCTGGCACAAATGCACTGCTCACAAATGTCACCACACATACAAAACCGTTCAGAGCCAACACTGCACAAGCCATGGACTGTTCTGGCGTGCTTGGTACACTGAGGTGGCAGGTCCTAGCGTGGGGTGAGAGGGTCATCTTCTTCATCCTCTCTCTTGCATATTTAGCCTTAGTGAAGGTAGAGGGGTGAGGGGGATGAGGTGCAGGATCCAGGTGGGATGATGCACACAGGGAAGGGGGGGGAGAGGCTGCAGGGGGCTCACCATCCCCTTCTGGGACTGCTAGAAGTCAGATAGTTTTCTGCAGGAGAAACAGGAGTCATTATGTGTTCCAAAATGGTGGCATAGAGGTATGTTGTGACATACATAAAGGTATTAGTGTGAATGTTACCCCAAAGCTCATATCTAAGGTGCCTCCAGCCACACAATTACACGTCAGGATCAAAGGTCAGCAGCCTCAACGTGTGTGACCTTAAACAACACTTTTAAATGCATGCACAGCAACAAAAAAAAATGAATTCAAGCAAGTTAGAAGGTCAGGCATTTACTGTGGCCTCCCTTGTCACATGACTTTTTTTGTTTTTTGTGTGTGTAATGTGCATACAAAAGTATACATATAAGACAAACTATTCCTAGACAGACACAAGAGCTACTTAGTGTTACATTAAAATATATCATATAATCTGATAATGACGAGTATTTCTGGCAATCTTATCACCATGTTTCATTGGTGGAGTGTAGGGAGGAGATGCAGGGGAATCCAGGTACCAAACACATTAGTGCATTTAAATTCAATCATTAAATCCACATGAAAGCAAATCAATCTTGGTGAGTGAGAGAAAGTGACAAAGGTAAATAATCCTGTGAGAAGAAGGAAAGTGATGACCAAGTGAAGGGAAACACTCCACAAGGTGTCAAGAAGAGGTGCCACACCCACACACACTGTGCTGGAGTGTGTGTAATGACCACAACACATGGTGAGTGGGAGGAGAGAGGGAAGGTTCATCTCTGCTGTAAGTCAGAAGCAACACTAAATTAGTAGTGGGCCACATGGCTGCTCAATGAGAGTATTATGTCAATGTTAATAAAACTTTACGCGGGAAGTCACAGAAAGTCAAATCACACGGTTAGTTGGAACTTTGCACACATACACACAGACAGACATGTGTTATTAATAAGGAATTTTAATAATATTGCTATAGCTGTGCCAATGTCCCATGTTGTCCTTGCACATGTGTTGAAGGCAATGCAAGCGTTGCATAACCCACTCGCCAAGACCTGAGGTGGACTCTGGGCCTCACTACAAGGATCAACTCAGTGACATCAAAGTGCCGACCTGCCAACCTTTGTTCACCTCAAGGGACACCCAATAACTGTATGATTGTGGATAAAAATGCTATATAGCAAGTACTACTCTACATGGAAGAAAGCATAAATGAGTCCACAGTGTACACTTACACCTGTAGCCAAAGCTTATTACAGCACCACTACGGGAATACAAAGGCATTGTCGCATGGAATATATTTCATATGCCAGTCGCAGATCATGCAGTGTGGGTGTACATTAGCTTAGGGTGAAGGGTGAAGGTGGTGTGAGGTAAGGGGATACCAATGCCAGGTGAGGTTATTTTTTTCCCTTCCTCAACACTGTTATGAACCTGAATATGTATGTCACATCATACTTACACTTCACCTACAACCTATAGATGATGTGATGTGAAGCTGTCACATCACATCCGACTTTACAAATGGCAAGAAAAGTAACATTTTGTCAAAGAAAATTAACATGATTTTTCTAACATATAAGTCAGCTTATAAGACAACCCCAAAATGTTAAAGAAAAGAAGTTTAGTTTTGATCTTTTCTCACACTATTACATGACACTCCTTAATGGTGCACTTGTTCAAAAGAAACATGTATTTGGTACCAACACCAAACACAAAAGTAATTGTTATTATTATTCCACTTCACACGTTGCAAAAGCATCAATGGCAATTCTATACTTTATCATTACATTGCCACGGATGGGATGGATGGACGGTGTGAAAGAAAGCATTGAATAAAAGAGGAATGTGTATGGCCAGAATCCAGTGGAGACTCTTCTACCAAGACCATCCTCTTCAGAGTTCTTTGGAATACACATCAGAGTAAACTGCATACACTAACACAGACCAAGTATTCAGTATCCAAACACACACACATAAAACACCACCTCCCCCAGTAAAGAATAGTTATGGGACAGCATGGAGGTTGCCCGGCTATTCCTCAGCACATTCTTAGAGTTATTCCAGCAGACTGAACACAATGATCACTCTGTCCTAACCCAACCCAACCCAACACAATACCGAGTGTCCAAAGCATTGTTCTAACTATTCCGTGACTTCCCTGAGGCTCGAGTCCCCTCAGGTGGTGGGTTTGTGCAAGTGAGTATTAATGAGGAACACCACTTACAGTTACCCAACTCTCTCCCTCTCTCTCCCTCTCTCCTATGCAGACACACAGCAATCGGAGGTAACCTTTACCTCCTGTGTTTTTAACAGTTGACTGGGAAAAGGAGGAGGAGGAGAAAAGAATATCATTAGAAATACTACCATCATCATCTGTTTTCCACACAAGTAGCATTACATATATACGTCAGAGGATAGGAGTTGGTCATTTCAAGAAGGGACAGCCAGAATAAAGGTCATGTCCTCCCTGATGACACACAATACAGCAGGTGCTTCATCTACACAAGGGATGTGCTCCAAGTAAACGTATGTAATGTGAGTTTTTGCATTATTCCTGCTTCCAACAACACCGCCGATCCAGTACAA
>JAPQNM010000034.1:1821449-1843949 GCA_029783475.1 Metacarcinus magister
AGAGGAGAGGAGAGAAAAGGGAAATAGAGGAAAGAAGATGAAGATGAAGAAAGATGATTATTATTATGTATGAGTCAAGTTGAGTGTATGAGTCACCTGTTTCTCGAGTGTTACCATCCATAGTCCCACCACGTTATTGATGTCCTCGATGGTGTCCAGGAGTGACCACAGCTTCTCGGCTTGCCTGGAGGGAGAGCAGAGGCAGGTGAGCGTACAGAACATGGTGAGTGAATGGCAGAGGCAAGAATGGGAGGAATAAGCCTTAATATTGGTCAAATAAAATACGGAGACAGGACCTCAGAACAACTACAATTAGGTAAACACACACACACACACACACTCACAGGGTTTGGTGTCCTCCATAGCATCCCTCGGCATAGGCTATGTCCCTTAGGATAGAGTTTCTTTGTTCCTCGCTGGTGGACACATGGTAGAAGGGTGCTGAGGCCTGAAGGAGGGACACACACACACACCTTGATAACCCTACACCCATTGCACTCTACCCTTGTTACTTCTCCTGTTCTATATATCACCCATCTGACAATACTCTCATAACTTCTCCCTCACCCATGAGAGGTGACAAAATACTACACCTTATATTTTCAACAAACAACAGTCTACTAAATAACGTTAATACAGGCAATCAATTCCCACCTGCGATCATAAAATTGTCTCTTTTAATAAATACCCCGAGGTTGACGAAGAAAACGTAGCTAACTTTGAACTAACTCTATTCACAACATCCAACCTAATACTACACACCCTCCCATACCCATACCCATACCCATACACTCACCCACCTGCGAGAGAACCCGGTAAATGGTGGCGTTGATGAGGTCTCCGTTGAGTGCGTTCTCGGCTTTGGAGTGGCTGATGCTGAATCCTGACGCCCACAGTTCCCGCCACACCTTGGAGTGGTCCTCTCGCAGGCGCCGAATGTTGCCTGTCACTGTCGATTTGAGTACCTGAGGGTGGTGAGGATGTGTGAGAGAGAGAGAGACATACACACACACATACATACATACACACACACACACACACACACACACACACACACACACACACACAGCTTACTGCAAGAGCATTCTGCGTGACCTGCTCCTTGGATGCCTGGTAGGACTTGCTTGGGATGGGGTCAGTGTAGTTGATGGAAGTGACAAGGTGGAGGGTGGTGGACATCCGTGACTTGACCTGCAATGATGGGTCAAAGGTCACGTGGGGGTGAGAGAGGGTTTGAAGGAATGTTAGCATATTTGCATAGAATTTTTTGTTGTTGTTTCTCTCTCTCTCTCTCTCTCTCACACACACGCATACATACGCACCTGAAGACTGGACGGCACACGAAGGGTCACGATGGCCACTGCGATGACCTTGTTTGTCTTGGGTACGTTGACTGCTCCTGTCACCACTGTGTACTGGTGCTCACCCTCCCCGTGCAGCAGCCTGGAGGAGGAGGAGGAGGAGGAGGAGGAGGAGGAGGAGGAGGAGGAGGAGGAGGAGGAGGAGGAGGAGGTCAGTAAAGGGTTATTGAAATTATGGAATGTAAGATGAAGGGTGTAATGTAGAAAAAAAATTACCTTGATGAAAACAAAGAGGTACTTGTCATAAGAGAGAGAGAGAGAGAGAGAGAGAGAGAGAGAGAGAGAGAGAGAGAGAGAGAGAGAGAGAGAGAGAGAGAGAGAGAGAGAGAGAGAGAGAGAGAGAGAGAGAGTACAGTATCACTCACTTAACGGTGTCGGTGGAGGCGGAAGGCCAGTCCCCGAGCCCCATCTGTTCCACTTCCACCAAGGCATCTTGATCGCTGGGATTCACCACCTGAGGGAGGGTGAGACCAATGAAGGAATGGAGAGGCACCACCAAGACGGAAGGAAGGAGGGAGGAGGTGGTAAACATTTGCTACAACCTCATCAACAGCCACAGCCTCACCTTAATATCCTGTAGCAGCAGGGAGGGCAAGGATCGGTGGGCATAAGTCTGGTACACCACGTCCAGTGCCGCCCCATCAGGCTGCTGCCAAGACTGTATCCGATGCACAATACCCGTCTTGTACTCTGTCACCAGGGCCTCACGCACCTCCTGGCCTGGGGAATGTCAAGGCAAAGTGTGCATCAGGATACCGGGGATTACGTACATAGATGGAAAGTAGGTCCTATAACTTGATAACTTTCGAGAGGAGTATCAAGACAACTACATCACTAAATTGACCCACTCTTTCTAGTTTCTATTGTCTTCATTACATACACATTGATAAACCACAGATCCACTCACCATCCAGAGACACGAGAGCAATAGGCCGGAAGTGGACGGGAAGGGACAGCGTACGGCCACTCCTGATATATATAGGACTGTCGTGATCAAGGGTGACGCCCAGCACACCGTTGCCCACATAAGGGATGTAAGGCTTCTCCTCCGGCAGCCTGGGCGAGTGTATTATATGGACGTCCTGATCTTGTGCACCTTGCCAGAACCTATCTAGACGCATGGTGAGGCTTCTGCTGGCTGCATCTGTGGGCGCGGCAGCCAACCAAGGGTAAGTGAAGGGAGAGAGAGGCAAGGTTTTGTATGTACGGTGATGACTATTGATCACTTATGTCAGGGAACTGGAAAACCTTTTGTGAGGTGGAGTGCTTGGTGGTTATAATGCACAGGAAAACATCCAATTTACCATCCATTCAACCATTCAACCATCCATCTACTGATCTATTCATCCAACCAATCAGCCATCCATCCACTCATCCAGCCAACCAATCAATCATCCATCCATCTTACCAATCAACCATCCATTCTAACTAGTCAAAAAATCACAATCTATCTATTCATTTAGTCAGCCATTCAATCAATCCACTCATCCATCCAGCCAGTCAATCAAGCATCCATCATCCCTCCAGCCTCCACTACTCACCCTCACCCAGTCCTGAAGGTCGAGTGTGCAGCACCAGCCGGAAGATGGACGGCCCACAGTACAGCAACACCACCAGCAACACCAGCACCGCCAACACCAGCTTACGGTACCTGCAGCACGCACACACACACAGATGCATTTCAGTATTAAAACATAGTAAGAGAGAGATATGAGTAAATACTAATATAAAATGTATCTATCAAGTCAGAGTATTAATTCATGAGGTATAACTCCAATATTTTCACAAAGAAGAGAAAGAAGAGAACACAATATAGAAGAGTAATAGATGTATGAGGAAAGAAAGTGATAATAAGAAGAAGGCAGATATTAATGGCACAACACTCACGATATGTAGCCGTCCAGCCCCCTCTTCACCCTCTTGATCACCTCACTCACGTCCATCGTCTCGCCACGTTTCTTCTCCTGCACCTGGAAGAGGAAAAAACATCTCGTATTCACAAACCTTTAATTTTTTTTCTTCTATCTGCATTTCCATTACTTGTATGGATAGTAAAGATAACACAAATTTTTACCTTTACCATTTCTTTCAACCTTTTTTTTCAGCACTTGAGGACAAAAATTATGTTAGCATTTGAAAAACTTAAGAAACTGATGTGGAGCCAACCGCACAGGGCTGATGTTCCACAAGGGAGGGGAGCATCCACACCCTAACCCACCCTAACTCTGCTGCAGATCTGAGTGACAGTAGCAAATAAATGGCAGCAAACCCTGCTTGGAACATCATGTTATGACTCATTTGGTGAAACATTCAAGCCTTGTGTTGGCTGAGTCAGGACAACAAATCCTTAAGATCCCTGTCAACTATATTTCTTGCCACTCATGGTTGTCTTTTATATAAATTCTTGTTTAAGGAGAAAACACAAGTAAATGTAATGGATCCATGTATGGCCACACGGGTTCAAGTAGATGGTGTCACCCCAGGTAGTGTAGGACGTGGGTGTCTTTCTATCCCCTGCAGGAGGATACATGGGAGGACCAATGATGATGATGATGATGATGATGATGATGATGATGATGATGATGATGATGATGATGATGGTGATGATGATGATGATGATGATGATGATGATGATGATGTTTTGTGTAATTTTGACTTGCTAAAGGCCACTCAACCAAATCTAAGTTACAAAAATAGTATAGTATCATTATTCTAAGTAGCAAGTTATGAGGATTTTAATTCTACACATAAGGCATCTAGAAGAAAAGTGGCAAACAAACCCTTTTTTCTTTTTTGTGATTTACATTCCACCATGAGGCAAACTAACTACTCAAAGTTATACAGGTTGACAAGCGAGGTCTTAGGGACATTTTGACAAAAACTTCTTATTGATGACACTTTGACAAGACGCTGATTATGAATTTTTGGCAAGGATACTTAGACTTGTTCATGTGTTTTATCTGTAGACATTTATAAATGAATAAATGTGGCTCTTCAGGACATTAAGATTCGGGTACCAATGAGTGCCCAAACTACGCACATTTTGCTCTTAATGTGCATTCAAAATTATTCCAGTGTTACACCCGACTCACTGTGAAGGACACCTGGGTGTTATGAGGTTCCTTTTATACATTTAACACACTGTTGTATTGCTTTTCCGCCGGAAATCACTCGTTTCCGAGATATTAATCAAGTTCAATAACTGACTGGAGGGGGGGAGGGTGGAGGGGGACGGACCCGCACAGTTAGGTTTAGTTAAGTTATGTTTAATCAGATTAGATTAGATTAGGTCAACTTAGAAAAAAATAAGAATAAAGCCAATGGAAAGTCTGTACCAAGTAATACAACAACGTGGCGGGGCTCAGACGGGTGCAACATTGTAAATTTTACTTTGATTTTTAGTAGTATTGTGGTTATGGGATCACCTTACCTGCACAAGGTTATCAAGATGCATGGTAATCTGTGTGCCAAACTGGGTACATGTTCACCTGGGAGTAAAGGGTTAAGGGTCACCTGACATTACCTGTGGGAGAGGTCAGGTAAAGGAGGAAGGAAAAGGGAAACATTAATGTCACAGGATAAATAGAAGGAAATAAGAAGGAAAATAAAAGTTGAAGCACACAGTAACTGCAAACACGTCCAAGGGAGAAAGAGAGGAGGAGGAAGATAAAATGAGAATGAAAGGAGTAATGAAAGAATAGGGAAGATAAACAATGAATATAGATGGGTGTATGGATAGAGTGAGATCGGGAAAAGATTAAATAGGACATGGAAAACTAAGGGAAAAAACAAGTTCGACACACATGGTTGACAGAGGAGTTTGTGATATATTATTGAGGTGAGGAAGTAATGAGATAAGGAACAATGGAGGGAGAGGAAAGGTAGATAGAAGCCAACTCACCTACAATCTGTCACTCACCGATAACTCAACTTCTCATTCCTCTCATTCTAGGCTGTTGCCCTTTGTTTAGGCTGGCTGCAGGACCCTTTCAAACACTGGTCCTCCACTCTGTCCTCTGAGCCTCGCCTGTCACGCCGCAATGGTGAAAAAAGGAGTTAAAATAAGTCCGGTAGGCCGACAGCTTACACTGCCATGTAGGGTTCGACTACTGGCTTGGACCTCGGCTTAACTAGGCATTAATAGAAGCCAATTTATGTGATATGGTTGAAAGACAGAGACTATCAGGATTATGTGTTGATGTTATTTTTACTAGATAGGTATAGTATTTTATTACCAATTATGTTGATATGATGTAGTGTGTTTAGTGGCATGTTTTTGTGTTCGAACTGACAACATAAGTGTCTAAAATAAAATATGGTTAATAAACGTTGATATTAATTGTATATTTCGTTACTTTCATTGAGATTCTACAGAAAAACTACAGTATATTGTTTTAATTCCAAAGAGGGAACCCACACACACAGTGCACCTGTCACTTGGCTCGCACCTTGCAGTTGCTGACGTCAAGAAACACTGCTCGTGTGAACCGCGCTTCACAGTCAGTAACCTGTCTGTGCTGTGTACACTTGAGCCTCACAGTAACCTACGGTGACCACCTGTCCCTTAATCGGTGCATAGTTCACCCAGCTGTGCACCGATTGTACACAATACAAACAGGCTACACTGTGAGGCTCAAGTGTACAGAGCACAGACAGGTTACTGTGAGGCTCTAGTATACACAGCACAGACAGGTTACTCACTGGGACCATCGCGCGCTGGCGGGTGGCAGTTTGTGACGGATACCCGGGACCTACCCAGGTATCCCGGGTTGGCCGGGACATACACAGACAACAAATGATATACAAAATCACAAACAATTTAGTTGACATAAACAAACACACTTATTCTACAACCATACGCTCTACCAAAGGCAGCCACAACTATAAATACCACACCTACCACACAAACACTCACATATTCAGATATTCATTCTTTCCCCGCAGCACCTAGGAGTGGAATCATCTCCCATTCCATATAGTTAATAGTCCCACTCTTGACACATTTAGAAGTAGGATCACCAATCATTACCTTCCTAATCATAATCCAAATCCTGCCCTTTTACCTAATCCGAATACCTACCCAAGCCCCTTGAATCCTCCGCACAACCCCTGCTGCCCGGGAGCGGCCCTCTGGGGGACACACTTCAGAAATTCAGAAAACACTCAAGAATTCACTAATGTCTCCCTTCAATTGTATTATAGAAAATAGTGAAGCTTCATTTTCTGTGGAGGGATACATTAGAACGGTAACGCTTGAATGTGTGTGTGTGTGTGTGTGTGTGTGTGTGTGTCTCTCTCTCTCTCTCTCTCTCTCTCTCTCTCTCTCTCTCTCTCTCTTTTGCATAACACATATATACTGTTTGCATTTTAAATAGATTATATGTTGTTAAAAAGTTATCATCTTTCTATATTGTGAACTTTAGTTGCAGAAACATCATCGAACACGACACAAGCCTGGCACAGGTTGTCCCGCCAGTAGAAGCTGGTGGAGCCTGTGATGCCTGGTAACCAAATAAAACATATCAAACAGTAATACCAATGCTTACCAGTGTTGACTTTCCACTTCTGGTTGTACGTACACTCTACATAAATCAAATGAGTAGTTTCTATAAGTATAGTGTCACTTATCTACTTCCAGATCACCCAATAAACTCTTTCCCTACCAAACAATAAATAAATAAATAAATAAGAGAGGGAAAAGAAAATATTTGTATGTTTTCATGCCTTAAGTATAATACTGCCAAATGCAACACAACTAATCAGAGAGAAGATATTCAGAGTTCCTGTCACGATAACTAAAGATAAATACCTAACTATTATTATTATTATTATTATTATTATCAAAACTGAGACTATTCCTATTCTTTTTAGTTAAATTTTCCTGTGATATAAGAGTAAATCTAAGATGAAGAGGGTAAAAAAAATCAATAGAATGAGAAAATATGATAATAATGTTGAAATGGAAGTTACGATGCATGATATAATGTAAATGTTGTAGAGAGAGAGAGAGAGAGAGAGAGAGAGAGAGAGAGAGAGAGAGAGAGAGAGAGAGAGAGAGAGAGAGAGAGAGAGAGAGAGAGAGAGAGAGAGAGAGAGAGAGAATATAAGAATAAAACTATCTCATATACCTTCGCTCTAATGCTTCTCAGGGTTTTCTCAATACAATGTGTGGTGACGTAGACGTAAAGGGAATTCCCCCAACACTCCACCTCCCCTCCACCCACATGCACTTGCCACCCCCTCCTCCCCACCACCCCCTCCTCCCCACCCTCTTCTCTTATCCATAACTCACAAGGGGACAAGCGTTGTACACATTTCAAGCTAGTGAGCAGGTAACCCTCAACTTTCGCGGGGGGAGGAGAAGAAGGAGGAGGAGGAGGAAGAGGAGAAGGAAGAGGTGGGAAAAGAGGGAAGAGAAAGGAGAAGGAGGGAATGAATAGAGGAAGAGGAGAAGAAAGAGGGAAGAGAAAGGAGGAGGAGGAGGAGGAAGGGATGAATAGAGGAAGAGAAGAAGAGACATCACATCCACAAATAGAACTGTCTGTTGGTGTGTTTGTGTGTTTGTACGTTTGTCTGTTTGTATAATGAAGTAATATCAGGTGTACAGTACCTCATTATACGCGGGTGCCTTTTGGTTGCCGTTTCGCGGGGAGTTAAAATCAGAAAACTGCGAATATAGAGAATAAGCTGTGTTTGTGTTTGGAGGGAGAGGTGGAGGGAGTACAAGGTGGGGTCTCTCTTTCTTCATTTCCTCTTCCTCTTCCTCCTTCTTGTCCTCGTCTTTTAGTATCCCCTCCATCCATCCCTATCTCCCTCCTTCCTTTTATTCTCTATCCCTCTCCTCTCTACCTCCCTTCCTTCTTTTTTCATTTATAAAATTATCATCATGATCTTTTCTTTCTTCTTGTCGTCATCATCATCATCATCTTCTTCTTCTTCTCGTTTCTTTGTTGGTAGGCTCATGGTGCCCGCGGATGCTGCTCAATGCATATAACTTTGCAGTCCCGTTGAGGATAGTGTTATGGCAGCATGTGGGTGATCTTTGGCCACTCGGTGGTTATTCCATAGAAAAGTGACCAGCTCTACGGGAGACTCGAACTCCCCACGCAAGCCACTAGGCCACTGCCTACCCAATAAACCTATTTTAATATCTTCTGCAAAATTACTTATGTCACTGTCAATACAATTATCTAAGTCATTTATGTACATTATAAATAATAATGATCCTAGTACTGCACCCTGTGGCACCCCACTTGTTACCTGTCACCACTCAGATGTGGTGCCATTAATAGTGACCCTTTGGTGTCTATTACCCAACCAAGACTCAATACAATTATGAAATTTCCCATCCATTCCATGCGATTTAATTTTATTTATAAGCCTAACATGTGGTACTTTGTCAAAAGCCTTACTAAAATATAAGTAAATGATGTCGTAGCTGTCACTACTGTCTACTGTTTCATAAACCTTCCTATAAAAAGAAAGCAAACTGAACCCGTGCTGAGATTCCTTTATTAAATTGTATTCATCTAAATGTTCCCTGATGCTCTTTGTTATTAGAAATTCTATTAATTTTCCAATAACTGAAGTTAGACTAATAGGACGATAATTACATGCTAAAGTTCTATCTCCCTTTTTCAAGATGGGGTAACATTAGTCTGTCTCCACGCTGAGGACACCTCCCATCAGTCAAGGGATTTCCTAAATATTTTTTTCAACGGGCTCACTAACAATATTCTTACACTGTTTTAATACCTTTGGATATATTTCATCTGGCCTTGGTGACTTAACATTCTTTACCCTATCAATCTCTTTAATCACTGTTTCTTGTGTTATCTGTACGTCTGTCAGTCTCTGCATCACCCTCACTGAATATTTGCTCACATTCTGCCACTTCCTGTATGTTTTCCTGCGTAGAAACACTTAAAAAATATTTGTTAAGGATTTTTCCCATTTCTTCATCTGAACTAACTCTATCCTGTTGAATATTTTTGATTGGTCCTATGGATTCCCTATTCTTTGTTTTATATATATTTGAATAAAGCTTTTAGGATCACTTTTAACCTGGTTACTAACTTTAATCTCATATTTTTTCTTGACTATTCTTGTTTCTTGATTGACTCTATTAAAAAGTAGAAGAAAAACACGAAAATAAGAAGAAAAAAAAGGAAGAAATAGAAAAAAATTATGAAACAACAAATTCTTCACTCTATCTCCTCACCCTTCTCCTCTCTCCCCTCTATTATTTCCTCTCCCTCCCCTATCCCTCCTTTACCCTCTTTCCCCTTTATCTTCTCTCTTTTCCCCTCTTCCCTCCTTCCCTTCTTTCCCTTATGTCCCTTTTCCACCTTCTTTTACCTTTCCCTTCTCTCCTCTTTTCCTTCTTTCCTCTCTTCCTCTTTCCCTTCTTTCTCCTCTTCCCTCACCCATTTCTTTGCTCTCCCCTCTCCGCTCCCCTCTTCCCTCTTCTCAAAATCGTGCTTCTATACGTCTTAGAAAAAAAAAAAAGTTTCAAGGTGTGGTTTTAATGTTTTTTTCCCCCATTTTTTGTCTATTCATCTCCATTTATTGTTTTCCTATATTGCCCAAAACTATGCAGCGGAAATTTCTAAGCGGTTTGCATGCTCTCTCTCTCTCTCTCTCTCTCTCTCTCTCTCTCTCTCTCTCTCTCTCTCTCTCTCTCTCTCTCTCTCTCTCTCTCTCTCTCACTTTATATATATATATATATATATATATATATATATATATATATATATATATTATTCATGGATTCGTAAAGAAATTGAATTTATGTGTCTATATATATATATATATATATATATATATATATATATATATATATATATATATATATATATATATGTGTGTGTGTGTGTGTGTGTGTGTGTGTGTGTGTGTGTGTGTGTGTGTGTGTGTGTGTGTGCCTTCCACTTTGCTGTCCTTTTGTCTCTATCAAGTAGATATTATAGTAGTAGTGTAGCCACACGAACAGCCTCGTTAGGTCCAGTAAGATTGTTGCTGTCTGTTCTTCCTTTGTACTTATTTATTTATTTATTTATTCATTTATTTATTCATTTTAATTTTAATTTTAATTTAAATTTAAATTTATTTTATTTTAATTTAATTAATTAATTAATTAATTATTATTATTATTATTATTTTTTTTTGTGTGTGTGTGTGCGTCCAAGCTCATTTCAACCACCTCGTTCATAATACACACACACACACACACACACAGTATGAGCTCTGAGCTCTTTCCATAGGGGGACGACCGGTTGTCTCGAGAGACAGCAGCAGACTGTACATGAATTACACACACACACACACACACACACACACACACACACACACACACACACACACACACACACACACACGAATTTAGTCAATATACGAGTCCTTGATTTAGAGAGAGAGAAAGAGAAATAAAGAGAGAGAGAGAGAGAGAGAGAGAGAGAGAGAGAGAGAGAGAGAGAGAGAGAGAGAGAGAGAGAGAGAGAGAGAGAGAGAGAGAGAGAAAGAGAAAACAACTTCAGAGTAGTATATTTTTCTATCACTACTTCTTCGTCGTCGTCCTCCTCCTCCTCCTCCTCCTGTCGTGGTTAGTGAAGGGTGCATCCGTGTAGTATAAAGACAGCCTCCTCACGCCTGTCTTTACCAGTCTTCAAACACCTTCTCTTAGGCTGTCTGTTGCTCTGCTCACGGCGACAACACTTACATCAACTACTACTACTACTACTACTACTACTACTACTACTACAATAACAACATGAAGGGGTAAGGTTATATGATAGATAGACAGATAGATAGATAGACATATAGATTGATAGATTAATTAATTGTTAGATAGATGTTATTGAATTATCTATGAGTTTACTTGTCTCGTTTCATTTTTTCAATTGTCTTTCAGTTTTCTCTTCTAATTGCATCGCATTTTCTACTATCTCTTCATTTACTAATTACTTTTCTTTTCTCAATCGTCCTTCATTTAACTTTTTCTAATGTGCAGTTTTTTTTTTCATTTTTGTATTTAATTTTTTTTGGCATATCTATTTTTCTTGCTATTTTTGTTTTCTCTTTCCTTATTCTAGTGAGCCTTATCTTGATGCAGCAGCATTTAAGAAGGTCAAAGGAAGGCTATGTACACTACAGGAGTAATCAAACAGACTCTGCCATCCTGAAATAGTGTATAAAAACTTATTTTCATCATATGTTCTACTTAAACTAGCTGTAACTCCTTTCGTTTTACTCGTATTGAATTTTCAAGCCATGCTTCAAAATCTGCACCTTTTTCCGATCCTTATGGTATGTAACAAGTACTGATAAACACAATATTAAGAAAATATATATTACGTCCTCACGTAAATTACGTAGATTATAAATAGTGAAAAAAGAAACTAGACGCAGGATTGGAATGGGATAGGGTTTAAAAAGAAGCGAAAAATATTTATGATTTCACAACATAACTCTTTGTTATATTTGATCGGTATCTATCTCATGAAAAATAGTTATTTACTAAAATGTTGATATCATTAAACAACCAATATTAGCTTCTAAGCTAAGATACCAATTGAACAAAGTGCTTTGTTTATTAGTTGGTAATTTCATAAGGAATATCTGATATCTTTTCCATCAACATTGGTAAAGTATTAGATCCACCATACTGATTTTATCATCTGTTTTAACCCAAATAAATTCATTTATAGAAATAAAAGTTTCTGGTGAAATTAACTGAAACTAAACTGAAAGTCTTACATTATTCCTATGTACAACATAGTTAAGAAAAAACAAAATCGAAGAGGAAATTTTGCAAAAAATTTCCCGGACTAGAAAAAATGACCAAAATACACCATAGGTTGAGGTCAGTTCTACACATCCACGAGGGTCTGTAAGATGGTTAATCTATATTATGTTATGTTATGTTATATTTTTAACCCCTCATCCTCCCTTCCCTTCCCCTTCCCTCAGACCAAGGCTTCTCGTCGCCCTGCTGGTGGTGGTGTTGGTGGTGGTGGCAACGATGGCTGGTGGTGTTGAAGGTTCTCACTACTACGGGGGAGGCGGCGGCGGGTACAAGGGAAGCTACAAAGTATGTATTAAGTATGTGGTGTATACTTAGGGTGTATTTTTTTTTGTTTTTAAGTTTGTGGTGTATGCTTTGGGGTGGTTGAATTAAGTATTGTCGCCTTTTTTTTTTAACGTTTGTGGTTATATGAATTGTTGACGCTTTTTTGAAGAGTGGGATCCTACATTCCGTTTTGAACCAATACGGGATCGCCAGTTGTTCCGTAATTTACAATATTTTTTTTCAATTTTCCTTCTTAGCTCCTCAAAATTATCGCTTCGAATGTATTTCTTAATAAAAACACACTTTGCTTACCTTCAATATTTATTCAATCATTCATGTATCGATTTTTTTTGTTTATTAATCTATTTATCAATTTATTCATTTTTACTTTGCTACATTTACGGTCAAATTATCGTAGGTAATATATATTTTTTTCTTTCTTTCCTTCACTTTCACATATTTTTCTTTTAAACTTCCCTGTTACATCTATCAATCCTTTTTTTTTAATATTTTCCTCCTCCTTTTTTTGGTTCACTGCCCATTTCTGACAAACACATTTTTCTTCTTCTCTTTGTTTGGTTCCTGACTCTCCCAAAATATGTTGTACCGTCACGCCTCTTCCCAAACATGACATTTTTAACACGTCATTGGATTTGCAACACTTCCTCTCTTGTGGTATATTCCCCTCTTATTGATACGTTTGACTGACTCTCTCTCTCTCTCTCTCTCTCTCTCTCTCTCTCTCCTCTCTCTCTCTCTCTCTCTCTCTCTCTCTCTCTCTCTCTCTCTCTCTCAAACGCCCACACAACCAGCCTTTACTTGTTCTTAATAAATTCAAACTCTTTCTCATTTTTATCAATATGTGAAGGAATTCAATTAATTTTACTATAAATATGTGTTTCTAATCCGTGTCTTCCTTTTCTTTTTTCTCTCTCCTCCTCCTCCTCCTCCTGGCCAGCGATGTGCTGTGAAATACGTGTCAACGAAAACGGAGACAAAGGTAAGTGAAAGAGAGAGAGAGAGAGAGAGAGAGAGAGAGAGAGAGAGAGAGAGAGAGAGAGAGAGAGAGAGAGAGAGAGAGAGAGAGAGAGAGAGAGAGAGAGAGAGAGAGAGAGAGTGTGTAAAAAAGTAATGTATATATATTTTTTTTACAAATCAGTCAGTCAGCAAATTAAAGTTTTCCAAAGTTTCCTCTTACAAGCAAAAACTATGCAAATATATATATATATATATATATATATATATATATATATATATATATATATAAAAGTATTATACACTAGTAGTTTATATAAGTTTACAAATTTATTGCCATACCTTTAGAAGTACGTACATAGATTATATAGTTATTTACTTGTAGTAGTAGTAGTAGTAGTAGTAGTTATAAAATTAATACGTAGTAGTAGTAGTAGTGATAATAGTAGTAGTAGTAGCAGTAGTAGTAGTAGTAGTAGTAGCAGCAATAGTAATAGCAGTACAATAACAGTAATAGTTATAATATTGATAATGATGTGATAATTGTTTTGTGTTATGTATTTACTAATTTTTATATGTATTTCACCCAATCTCTCTCTCTCTCTCTCTCTCTCTCTCTCTCTCTCTCTCTCTCTCTCTCTCTCTCCCTCTCCCCTCTCCCCTCCCCACCCAGACGGAGACGGAGACGAAGACAGAAACTAAGACAGTCCACCGCAATAACTATGGACATTATAAAGGTTTGTGTTTCCTCCTTGTACTCCTTTTTCACATTTTTAAGTAAAACCATAACAAAAATGCGCTACATTAATATAGTTTAAAATATATATATTGATATTAAATACATGAATATACAATAACTACAATATCAACTTTACTTTGTATTCAAACTTTCAATCATATTCTGTGTTAATTAATCTTATACTCATACTCCCATTCTTCTACTTCTTCCTTCTCTTCCAGGTTACCACGGCTAGTCCAGCCAGGTTTTCCAGGTCTTCCAGCACTACACTCCCGCCCTCATGCCAAGGTTTTGTTTCCAGGATATGCCTAACGTAACCTAATGTAACCTAACCTAAATTAAACTAACCTAACCTAACCCAGCCTTCTGCTACTTACACCTACATCCATTGTTCTAACTGCTCTCTCTATGTCATCTGATAGGAGTAATGGTTTCGTAATAATAGTATAGTAATAGTATAGTTATTCGTAATTTTAATTGTATGCAAACTACATCTTGTACCTGTCTAGTTGTAATTATATATGTACTGTATTTTTTTGTTCTATGGTGTGGTGGATGTAAGGGTTTTAAAAAGAGATTGCGCATTATATTTTGTTTTTGTTTTTAGTAGTAAATGTCAAAAAAAATGTGTTGTTTATTTTTTATTACGATGATTTTTTTGGGTTCGTAAGAAGACGTGTTTGTGTAGTTGTGTTTGTTTGTAATTCCCGTAGTTTGCTTGTAGGAGGAGAGTTGGTTGGTTGGTCTGCTGGAACACTAAAATACTGTAGATGACTAAAAAGATATATTAAAAACAAAAAATTAAATCACTAATGAAAATGCATCAAAATAACACGTGTTTTTGTTCATCTTTGCTTCCTACGTGTTCTTTACCTGTTCTTTTCTTTATTATTTTTGTATTATATTCTCCTATTCCTGTATTCTTCTCATATACATTAGTCACTGTTTTCACAAAGTTCACCTATTACTTTATTATTAGATTTTTTTTGAATAATTCCCTTTTCATCCTGTATTATCTATCCCTTATTCCCGTTTTCTTATCATATATTTTAGTCTCTTTCCAAAGTTCTCATATCATTGCATTAGTTTCCTCTATCTTCAAGTAGCAACAAGTGACAATTTCTTTATGTTTCCCTATCCTTCCTCTATTTCCAGGATGATGGTGAAGTGTGTGTGTGTGTGTGTGTGTGTGTGTGTGTGTGTGTGTGTGTGTGTGTGTGTGTGTGTGTGTGTGTGTGTGTGTGTTAGCTACAAGACACCAGACAAGAAGTGAAAAAAGTCTTAAGTATACCAACGATTAAAGAAATATCTGTGTATGTTAATGGTTGGAATATCACAGTTACTCTCCATCGCTGAGTGGTTGCAGAGAACACGCGCGGGGCTGTGTGAGGGAAGAGTGAGGTGTGGCCAGGGGAGGGTGAGGGTTGAGTCACCTTACGTTCGATAAGTTTGTCACTCTAGACTGAACACTACACACACACACACACACACACACACACACATACAGCTCCCTCACCCCCCACCCTCCATGCTTCACTTCCTGCTGCCACCCCAAACCCTTTCTTGACACAAGACTGAAGGTAAACACACACACACACACACACACACACACACCACACACACACACACACAAACCCATTATGTTGAACGAAAGGGAAATTGAAGGGAGAGGGGAAGGGAGAAACAGGGAGAGTAGGAAGGGAGGGAAGGAGGGGAGAGGAAGAAGGGAGGGAAGGAGGGGATATCTGTTTAGTCTGTCACGTGAAGCAGTAACAGTAACAGCAGGTAAGAGGTCGCGCTGTTGTGCATGTAGTAGTAGTAGTAATAGTAATAAAAGTAGTAGTAGTAGTAGTAGTAGTAGTAGTAGTAGTAGTAGTAGTAGTAGAAGTAGTAGCAGTAGTAGTAATAGTAATAGAAGTAGTAGCAGTAGTAGTAGTAGTAGTAGTAGTAGTAGTAGTAGTAGTAGTAGTAGTAGTAGTAGTAGTAGTAGTAGTAGTAGTAGTAGTAGTAGTAGTAGTAGTAGTAGTAGTAGTAGCAGCAGCAGTAGTAGTAGTAGCAGTAGTCATAATAACAAAGTATAGATTTAAAAGAAAAATAATAAATACTCGTCTGACAGCACCACCACCACCACCACCACCATCATGTCAACCACCACTACCACCACCATCACCACCACCACCACCACCACCGCCGCCGCCACCGCCCTTCCTTCCTGGGTCTTGGAGGAGAGGGAGGCTGCCAGGATTGCACATCGCCGCCGTCTCCTTCAGCAGCGAGCCCACAGAATACACAATATACCGCGATCCACCTCCATCGCGGTAAGTGGCGTTAGGTCAAAGTTTGAGTGTTATTATTAAGCTTGACCTTGAAGTTTTGAAAGTGTGAGTGACTACAAACTGTTCCAATCCGTTAAAGTGTAGCCCTTAGTGTAAGTGGAGTGCAAAAAAGGGCGTGTAATGTAGTGTAAGTGAGTTCATAAAAGTGATTCAATAATGCCACAGAACTAGGTAGCTAAGACCATAATATAGTTCTGCTAGGGTTAACGAGAGCGCGCTGCCCACCCCTCTCACCAAGCAGCTGCCGTGAACCAGGATCGAACTCGCAACCTTTATGCATGTATGAGTATGAGTAATGACGTGCCTTCTGCTGCAGGTGGACGTGGAGGGCCTCAAGCAACAGGTGGAGGCTCGTCAGCGGGAGTCAGAGCAGCGTCAGCGGGAGGAGGAAAACTTTATGCGTCTGGCAGCCACACAAGACCGCGCCGCACTTCTCATACAGCACCGTGAAAATAAGGTGAGTACATCTACGACTGAAAATATTGGTACAGGTATATTTATCCCATTTATTGTACCTTTTTTTTCTAATGATTTGTGTCTTAAGGCGGGGGAGGCGAAGCGGAGTGAGCTGGTCAAGTTTTGGCGGGAAGAGCAGAGGCCCGAGAGGAGGAGGGAGGCAGACCTGGAGGACCACCAACACCTCACCTCAGCCTTGTACCAACTCAGGTGTGGCAAAGACCCAGCAGGTGTCTCTCTCTCTCACTCTCTCTCTCTCTCTCAAAAATAGATAGATGCATTGAAAGTTAGATCCATAGATATATAGATAGATAGATAAACAACTTAACAAGGCAATTCAAGTCGTTCAATCATCACTGACTCGTTCCCCTTCCTACCTTCCCTCCACAGCTTCGAGGGGGAGGACCTAGGGCGGGAGGCTAGGGTGAAGGCGCAGAAGGAACAGACGAAGGACTGGCTGGAGGAACAAAAACAAGATCAGCGGTACCGTGACCACCTGGAGAAGGAGGACGAGAGGTGAGGGAGAAGTAAAAGGGTAAGTAGGAGAGGGATAGCGATGAAATGAATGATGATTTTTGGTTTAATTCTTCCTTCTTTTCATGTTCTGTCAGGCGAAAGCAGATGGAGTGTATGGAAGCAGAGGAGCGGGCGAGGCAGCTGGCACAGGCGGAGGAAGACTGTCGCCGTGCGGAACACTTAGCAATACAACGTTATAATCAATCACTGGTGACTACTACTACTACTACTACTACAATTACTACTACTACTACTACTACTACTACCATTTTATAACCCTTTCCTCTCTAATACGATAAAAATAACCATAACAACAATGATAATGATGATGACGGTAATGTGGTTGTCCCCTTATAGAGCCGGGAGAGGGAGGCAGCGCAGTGGGAGGAAAAACGTGCGCATCGTGAAGCAGAGGATCGGGAAGTACGCAACGCAGTCTTCGGATCTTTCCTCACTGAACAGCCTACCGTGGCGCGCAGCTCATTAGGACCGCACCGCATCATTCCACACAGGTAGGTGACAGGTGAAGTGAAGGTAGATGAAATTAGATTCTAGACAGGTAATTAGCAGGTAGGGCAGTGAAGTGTAGTGTTCTGTCTCTTGAGTGAAGATAAGAGTTAGTGAAGTGTTAGGTAAATAAACCATGATTCAAACAGGTAACACACACACACACACTAATTACAGGTGGAAGGGCATGAGTGAAGGTGAAAAGCGACGCATTTTGGACATCAGGGAACAACAGGTGAATGAAAAGAAGGTGAGTTGATTCTTATTATAAATCTTACTTCCACATTCTTACTTCTCATTAAGCATTCCTTCTAATTTATCCCAAACACCTAATTGATTGATACTAAAATAATATAATGATAGATTTTGGAAGCCATGACATCCTACCAAAACAGACAAAGGAGGAGGAGGAGGAGGAAGAGAGGGAGCAAGAGGAGTACAGGTAAAATTAATGTTTCCTTTTTCTCCCATTAGCGGCGGGATGAGGAGGAGAGGAGACAGGAGACAGCGTGGGCAGCGATGACCAAACAGACAGACAAAGCAGCTCTTCTGGCGATATATCAGGCAGAAACCAACGCAAAGTAAGTCACGCATTGCAACCTAACCTAACGCAAAGTAACTCACGTATTGCAACCTATAGGATCTTTTTTATTGCCCTTGGCCGGTTTTCCAATAGTATAAAAAACAAGGTTAAATTATGATTCTGTTTGCATTAGATAACATTTACTCTACGTTAAAGACCACCTAGTTTGCACCCTAGGGCCTGTGTGGTCTGATTTTCTATGTAATTCTATGTCATTCTGTCTGCAGGCGTCGTGAGCAGAGCCTTGCAGCCACCAACACTCATCTAGTGAAGCAGCAGCAACACAAACAGCCAGCCGCCGCCACGCCCTCACCTCACCTTCCTACACAAGACTTCTACGGCAAATTCGGCGTCCATCCGCGATAGATTGATTATTTTCATCTATTTCAATTATCTCTTCGTTCCTTGACTTTTTATTTGTTTTCTATTATTCATTCTAGGTTAATATATTGTTGACTTTTCTTTTATCACCTCGCTCCGCCCTTAAAATACAAAAGCATTCCGTATTGAAGAGTGAAATGTTGCGTTCCGTTTTGAACCAATACAGAAAGCCTTTTGTTCCGTATTTGGCTGTATGAATAGTCAAGCAAATGAAATTATGAATTATGAAATTTGTCTTACAAATCCCTTCTTGCATGCCCTAATCTTTTCATTCTCCTTTTTCCCCTTTCTCTCTCTTATATACATTACACTATTATCAGTTTGTTGCTGTCATGTAGTACAACCAGGGGGAGGGTGCTTCTGTGTGTGTGTGTGTGTGTGTGTGTGTGTGTGTGTGTGTGTGTGTGTGTGTGTGTGTGTGTGTGTGTGTGTGTGTGTGTGTGAGAGAGAAAAGTTAAAATACAACCCTGGGCCTTGCTACAATTACATCAGCATCGCGCTAACGTTTGCTGGTATGATATAGCTGACATATGATATAAATAAATAAATAAATAAGTATAAGTTTTGTTTGTTTGTATATTCCTTGTTTCATGTAGAATCAAGGATGACGTAGCACCATTTAAATATATGAAGGTAGGTTGGTTGGTTGGTTGGTTGTCTATCGTGTTCCCATCTAAGGGACACACAGGCTATCTAGAGCCCGTCAGCGTTGCCAAGGGTCTGGAATGTTGCTTTCGGGATATTGATTGAAGGAAAATTATAATTGTCGTGTTGGCAGCCCTGACACGTGGTGACTCACCTCACTCTATAATGGGCGTGGAAAACAGCGAGGGGGGGGAGGGAGAGAGAGAGAGAGAGAGAGAGAGAGAGAGAGAGAGAGAGAGAGAGAGAGAGAGAGAGAGAGAGAGAGAGAGAGAGAGAGAGAGAGAAAAAAAAAACCACTACTACTACTACTACTACTACTACCACCACTACTACTACCACTGCTACTATTAATACCAATATCATTACTACTACTACTACTTCTACTACTATTACTAATACTATTATTACTACTACTACTATTATTACTACTACTATTATTACTACTACTACTACTTTTACTCCTAGAAAATTGAATCATTGCCTTACAAATAATAACAATAATAATAGATATAATAATAATAATAATAATAATAATAATAATAATAATAATAACAATAATAATAATACGAACAGCAACAACAAACACACTTGAGGAGGAGGTGCAGGACGCGCTGTGAGGCTAGAAGGAGTGTACATACTATATAGAGACAGTCACGGTGAGAATAATCAATTGAAACATTTAGAGCCTTTTAACTGTAGTAGTAGTAGTAGTAGTAGTAGTAGTAGTAATAGTAGTAGTAGTAGTAGTAGTAGTAGTAGTAGTAGTAGTATATAGTAGTTGTGTTGTATCATCTTACTTTTTTCTTGTAGACACACACACAAAAAAAAATAATAATAATAATAATAACAATAACAATAAAAAGGAGAAAATCAAAACATACACATATTTTTTTAGACGTTTATATATCAGAATGTATTATTATTTTTCTCCTCCTCCTCCTCCTCCTCATCATCATCACAATCATCATCAGCATTAACCTTACACACCCTCCTCTTCATCTTCCTTCCCCGTCATACGTTGCGTCACTTGGGATGAAAATGTCACGATGAAGAGAGAGTGGAATGTCAAGTATGAAAAAGTTAAGACAGGTTAAACACAATCCACGTACATACATTATCAATACACACACACACACACACACACACACACACATCACACCTTCACTCGCTTATACCTCGCAGGACTTGGCTTCACTACAAGATGCCTTTTACTCACACCCTCAAACACAACTTTTGGCAGCACGCATCCTACGGGCGTTTCCTGCACTACATAGATGGTGAGCGGGCAACCCAGGCAAGTCGTCTTAGCAAGCCTTGAGACGAGATCCATGGAGTACATCCCTAAGAGTATCCTAGCGTAGCACATAGGACATTCTTCAGGTACAGGATGGCTAGGATATTTGACGATGTAGTAATAGCCATCTGTTGGAGGTCTGACTATGTGTGACTTGGTGGAGTTGCTGATAGATGGCGTTAGTGTGGTGAGGTTGTGTTGAGTTTGTTTTGTTTTGTTGATGTTTTCTTGTAATTTGAGGTTTTGGCTTTGTATTTTTTGTGTTGCGTTTTGATGTGTTGTGTTTGGTTTGACTTTGTTTTGATCTGTTATTTCTTCGCCTGTTCGTTGTCTTCTTAAGTTGTATGTGAGTTTGTGTCTATATCTCCTCCTCTCGTCTTTATTTTCTTCTTCTTTTTCCTTCTCCTCCTCCTCCTCCTCCTCCTCGTCTTCTTGGTATATCTCTCTTCTTCGTAAATTATAATCTTTTTTCACTTCCTTCGTTTCTTTTCTTTCATCTTCCAACTGCTTCCTCTTTCTCCTTCTCCTCCTCCTCCTCTCCATTCGTGGTGGAACATAATCTCTTCCTTCTATTCTTCTTCTTCCAATACACTTTTTCAAGATAAGCATTTTTTCCTCCTCTATTTCTTCATCTTCTTCCTCCTCCTCCTCCGCTATTGAAGGCATCCATTTCTCTCCTATCAGCTGATTTGTACACGTTCCCTCTTCCTCCTTCTCCTCCTCCTCTTCCTCCTCCTCCTCCTCGAATTGTACTTCCACAATCAGTGATTCCTTTAGTTCAGAGTTTTCATCAGCATCTAAAAACAAGCAAATTCCTTTACGTAATACATCCTCCTCCTCCTCCTCCTCCTCCTCCTTCTTCTTCTTCTTCTTCTTCTTCTTCTCCTCCTCCACCACGTCCACCTCCCACTCCACCGAAGGAATCACAGCGTCTTCCACCACCCTTTGCGGTACACAATCCTCCTTCATTTGTGGTGGAGGAGGTGGAGATGACCCATGTTCTCCTCTACTGTATCTCCTTTTACTCTCCTTCATCTTCTCTCCTATTTTCCTCCTCTTCCTCTCCTCTATCTCCTTGTTTTCTGTAATTATCATCTGTTTTGTATTCCCTCTCTTTGTATCGATTATATTTTCTGGCAGTTTCCTCTTCTTCCTTCTCCTCCTCCTCTTCTTCTTCTCCTCCTCCTCCATGTACCTCCTCACCTCCCTGAAAGCTGACCTCCACGGAGACTTGTGCTGAAAGGAGATGAGTTGGTGGAGATAGTTTGACATCATCTCCCTTTCACTCTCCTCCTCCTCCTCCTTTTTCTCCTTTTTCTCTTCCTCTTCCTTCTTCTGTCTCTGTTTCTTTTGTTCAATTGTCATGTTTGTGTGTTTTCGTTCTTTCCTTCTTCCCTCCTTCTTTTTCTCTTCTTGTTTTACACTATTATCTTTTGTTATCTTCTCTTCCTTCTCCTCTTCTTCCTTTCTTCTCCTTTGTTCTCTGTCTTGTTCATTGATTGTCTTCTTCTTCTCTTCTTTGTTTTCTATTATTATCCTCTTTTCCTCACTTCCTTCTTTCGCTTTTACATTGTCTTCATCTCTCTTCCTCTCTCCTTCTCTTCTCTTCTCCTTTATTCTCTTCCTTTCTTTATTCTTC
>JAPQNM010000034.1:1848949-1853993 GCA_029783475.1 Metacarcinus magister
CACACACACTCACATACACACACAGGTGGGTAGAGACAGAAACAGCAGAGGTAGGAGAGTTAATAGACAGATTGGAGTGTGATTAGGAATTAGATGATTAGCCACTTACGTGATTAGTGTGTGTGTGTGTGTGTGTGTGTGTGTGTGTGTGTGTGTGTGTGTGTGTGTGTGTGTGTGATCAATTCTTATAGCAGAGGTCGTTCCCCCACCTCTCCCTCTCTCTCTCAACAACAGCAACAACAACAACAACAACTAAGCCAGTCTCCCCTCCCTTCCACCCGCCCTCCGTTTTCTACCATTCCCGCCACTAATAATGGAACAATCCGTAAATCTTTCATCAATAGTCATTCAGGATCTTAAATGGTAAAAGGTTTAGCAAAAGGGCATGCCACTGTGCTCCTCTCCCTCTCCTCCGTCTCCTCCTCCTCCTCCTTACTAATTAACTCTCAAATAACACTCTAATTAGGCAAAACAGAACAGTACGTGTAGTATTTACTTTTACATTCTAAACAACACAAGAATTATTGATGTTGATGTATATAAAGAAAGTATTGAGTCTCTCTCTCTCTCTCTCTCTCTCTCTTTTTAAGCCTCTTCTTGACAAACATGGTAGGTGGTGAGAGAGAGAGAAAGAGAGAGAAAGAGAGAGAGAGAGAGAGAGAGAGAGAGAGAGAGAGAGAGAGAGAGAGAGAGAGAGAGAGAGAGAGAGAAGAGAGAGAGAGGAATTCATGAGCTATTTCCTATGGTAATGTTAATGGTATTGTAATGTTAATGATAATAATAGTATAATAATGATAATAGTAATGGTAATAGTATGGAATGGTAATAGTAATAGTAATAATAATAATAATGGTATGATATTGCCTCGCTTGGTAATATATATAGGAGTGATGTGTGTGTGGGGGGAGGGAAGAAATTGAGTTATGTGGTGTGGTGACTTTTTATAGACACTGTGGTGGGGGTGGGGGTGGGTGGGGGCAGTGTGGTGGAGGATGGGGAGGTAGGGGGACAGAGGGGGCCCAGTGGGGGGGGCGGAGATTGAGTTGTCCATCTTTGTATTGATTTACGTCGATTTATTTATGTTCATCA
Organism: Metacarcinus magister; assembly: GCA_029783475.1. NCBI lineage: Eukaryota > Metazoa > Arthropoda > Malacostraca > Decapoda > Cancridae > Metacarcinus > Metacarcinus magister. The sequence goes on from JAPQNM010000034.1 coordinate 1,850,039, forward strand.
GCCCGCCTGTCTGTCTGTATGTCTGTATGTATGTATGTCTGATTGTATGATTGTATGTCTGTCTGTCTGTCTGTCTGTTGTAGTGGGTTTCAACACATCCACTGCCACCAATAATGTTTTTGCGGGAAAGCACCGTTTGAGGTTAATGTGAAGAAGGTAAATGCAGCTGCCAAGGTTCTTCCACTTCATAGCACAGGTGTAAAGTGTTGTAAGGTAACGTGTAATGATCCGATGCGGTGTGTGTTACGTGTATCTTACCGCCACTCCCTGTAAGGTATTAACCCTTACACTGCCGAGGTCTTAACCCTTACACTGCCGAGGTCTTAACCCTTACACTGCCGAGGTCTTTTCTAAGTGTTCGATTTATAGATTTTTAAAAGAAATTATGATTTTATTCAAATTTTTCTTTATCAACTCACAACGATCTGAAGAATAGAGGGAAAATATTTTTCTTTCTATACACAATATATCTTGGATGCAAATATTCTGTAAAAATGTGTCATTGGCAACTTGACGCAGCTCATCGGATAGGCTAGCGTCGTTATCCACACTGAACACAGCACCAACATTTTGAATGTACAGCCTGCCTGCCTCACATCATTCATTCATCCACCCACCTATACATCCACCCACCCATCAATCCATCAATCCACCCACCCACCCATCCACCCACCCACCCATCCATCCACCCATCCATCCACCCACCCATCCATCCATCCACCCATCCATCCACCCACCCACCCACCCATCCACCCACCCATCTACCCACCCATCCACCCACCCATCCATCCACCCACCCATCCACCCACCCATCTACCCACCCATCGACCCACCCATCCATCCACCCATCCATCCACCCACCCATCCACCCACCCATCTACCCACCCATCCACCCACCCATCCATCCACCCACCCACACACCCACCTACTCATCTACCCACCCATCCACCCACCCACCCATCCATCCACCCACCCACACACCCACCCACCCATCTACCCACCCATCCATCCACCCACCCATCCATCCACCCACCCACACACCCATTCACCCATCCACCCAGCAACCCCATCCACCGTTCATCCATCCTACCACCCAACCATCCACCATCCATCCACCCACCCACCCACTCCTTACAGTGATAAGTTATTTATCTTTTCTTGGGTCGCTGGGTGGTGTGTTTAAAAACGTGGCAGTCCTTTTGTGTTTCTGTTCGTTTTGTTAGTCAAAATTATACCACAAATGATAATGACAATAATAAAAATATTAATGATAATAATAATACACATACTAATAATACTAATGATAAATATAATAATAATAATAATAATGATACGACTACTACTTATAATAATGATAATAATAATGATAATAATAATGATGATAACAATAATAATAGCAATAATAATAATAATAATAATAATAATAATAATGATAATGATAAATATTAATGATAAAAATAAATATTAAAGATAAAAAATAAATATTAATGATAAAAATAAATATTAATGATAAAAATAAAAAATAATGATAAAAATAAATATTAATGATAAAAATAAAAATTAATGATAAAAATAAATATTAATGATAAAAATAAATATTAATGATAAAAATAAATATTAATGATATAAATAAATAATGATAAAAATAAATATTAATGATAAAAATAAATAATAATGATAAAAATAAATAATAATTAGGTGTATCAGATGCTGCAATGATATTTCCAATATCTGTAATAGCTTTCGAGGAAATGAGGAGAAAAGTTATGTTTATATAAAAATATTAAGTTTCATTTTACTGAGTAATTATTAGTCATAGAACAAATATTCATAATGTGCGTTGTACAGTTTAATTAGGTGTATCAGATGCTGTAATGATATTTCCAATATCTCTAATAGCTTTCGAGAAAATGAGGAGGAAAGTCATGTTTTTAAATAAATATTAAGTTTAATTTTACTGCGTAATTGTTAGTCATAGAACAAATATTCATAATGACAATTATACAGTTTAATTAGGTGTATCAGATGCTGCAATGATATTTCCAAAATCTCTAATAGCTTTCGAGAAAATTAGGAGGAAAGTCATGTTTTTAAATAAATATTAAGTTTAATTTTACTGCGTAATTATTAGTCATAGAACAAATATTCATAATATCAAATGTACAGATTAATTAGGTGTATCAGATGCTGCAATGATATTTCCAATATCTCTAATAGCTTTCGGGAAAATGAGGAGGAAAGTCATGTTTTTAAATAAATATTAAGTTTAATTTTACTGCGTAATTATTAGTCATAGAACAAATATTCATAATATCAGTTTTACAGTTTAATTAGGTCTATCAAATGCTGCAATGATATTTCCAATATCTCTAATAGCTTTCGGGAAAATGAGGAGGAAAGTCATGTTTATATATAAATATTAAGTTTAATTTTACTGCGTAATTATTAGTCATAGAACAAATATTCATAATATCAGTTTTACAGTTTAATTAGATATATCAGATGCTGCAATGATATTTCCAATATCTCTAATAGCTTTCGGGAAAATGAGGAGGAAAGTCATGTTTTTATATAAATATTAAGTTTCATTTTACTGCGTAATTATTAGTCATAAAACAAATATTTATAATGACAGTTGTTCAGTTTAATTAGGTGTATCAGATGCTGCAATGATATTTCGAATATTTCTAATAGCTTTCGGGAAAATGAGGAGGAAAGTCATGTTTTTATATAATTATAAAGTTTAATTTTATTGCGTTATTATTAGTCATGGAACAAATATTCATAATATCAGTTGTACAGTTTAATTAGGTGTATCAGATGCTGCATTGATATTTCCAATAACTTTAATAGCTTTCGAGAAAATGAGGAGGAAAATCATGTTTTTATATATATAAAGTTTCATTTTACTGCGTAATTATTAGTCATAGAACAAATATTCATAATTTAAGTTTTACAGTTTAATTAGGTCTATCAGATACTGCAATGATATTTCCAATATCTCTAATAGCTTTCGAGAAAATGAGGAGGAAATTCATGTTTTTATATATATATTAAGTTTCATTTTACTGCGTAATTATTAGTCATAGAAACAATATTAATAATGACAGTTGTACAGTTTAATTAGGTGTATCAGATGCTGCAATGATCTTTCCAATATCTCTAATAGCTTTCAAGGAAATGAGGGGAAAAGTTATGTTTATATAGAAATATTAAGTTTCATTTTACGGAGTAATTATTAGTCATAGAAAAAATATTCATAATGACAGTTGTACAGTTTAATTAGGTGTATCAGATGCTGTAATGATATTTCCAATATCTCTAATAGCTTTCGAGAAAATAAGGAGGAAAGTCATGTTTTTATATAAATATAAAGTTTAATTTTAATGCGTAATTATTAGTCATAGAACAAATATTCGTAATTTCAGTTTTACAGTTTAATTAGGTCTATCAGATGCTGCAGTGATATTTCCAATATCTCTAATAGCTTTCGAGAAAATGAGGAGGAAATTCATGTTTTTATATAAATATTAAGTTTCATTTTACTGTGTAATTATTAGTCATAGAACAAATATTCATAATGACAGTTGTACAGTTTAATTAGGTGTATCAGATGCTGCAATCATATTTCCAATATCTCTAATAGCTTTCGGGAAAATGAGTAGGAAAGTCATGTTTTTATATAAATATTAAGTTTCATTTTACTGCGTAATTATTAGTCATAGAAAAAATATTCATAATATCAGTTATACAGTTTAATTAGGTGTATCAGCTGTTGCAATGATATTTCAAATATCTCTAATAGCTTTCGAGAAAATGAGGAGGAAAGTCATGTTTTTAAATAAATATTAAGTTTCATTTTACTGCGCAATTATTAGTCATAGAACAAATATTCATAATATCATTTGTACAGTTTAATTAGGTCTATCAGATGCTTCAATTATATTTCCAATAT
>JAPQNM010000034.1:1854093-1900206 GCA_029783475.1 Metacarcinus magister
TTTTTTTACATCACAAGTGCACCAGCCAAGAGAAAATAAAAACGTTAAAAAAAAGTCCCGCTTGGCGCCAGACCCTTCAAAGAGGACAGTAGGAGGAATAAAGTAATGTGTGGAGTTCATTTAACATTAGAGGTGTCTTGACACTTAAGTCATAGGCAGGTAGAAAAACAGACAAAGGAAGAGAGTTCCAGAGTTTACCAGTGTAAGGGATGAAAGAGTGAAGATACTGATTAACTTTTGCATTAGGAAGATGGACAGAATAGGGATGAGAAGAAGTAGAAAATTTTGTGCAGCGAGGCCGTGGGAAGGGGGGAGGCATGCAGTTAGCAAGTTCAGAAGAGCAGTCAGCATGAAAATAGCGGTAGAAGATAGATAAAGATTCAACATTGCGTCGGTGACTTAAAGAATCAAGACAGTCTGTAGGGAGCTGAGGTATTATAATATATATATATATATATATATATATATATATATATATATATATATATATATATACATATATATATATATATATATATATATATATATATATATACATATATATATATATATATATATATATATATATATATATATATATATATATATATATATCATTGTCATACATTTGTATTTGGCACGCTCCCTATTATATCATTTTGTGACGTCTGACAATACCGCGTTGAGACACCCTGCGGGGCCTCTCAGATGCCAGCGAAAGAGAGCAGCCCGCCAAGACACCAGCCCACCGACAGAGAAGCCCCAAGATTGCTACGGGAAGGTCGCGCCATTTTGTCAATCCTCTGTCCAGTTTTGTTTATTGAATGATAAACCCACGTCACGTTCTTCGAGCCTTATTAACTACTGCTAGGCTACCCCCAAACGTCCTACAAGTCAGTTAGAGGAGGAAAGCTGATTAGATGAAAACTTTAGACTCCACCCTGTAAAAGGGCTGTATGAGTTGAACCCCCCCCACGCCCAAGACATGAGAGCCATACTCCATACATGGGCAAATAAGGCCCCTGTACAGAGCAAGCAGCTGAGACGGAAAGAAGAATGGACGCAGATGCCATAGGACACCTAACTTCTTGGAAGCTGATTTAGCAAGAGTAGATATATGAAATTGCCAGTTTAGATTTTTAGTAAAGGATAGACCGAGTGTGTTTAATGTGGAGGAGAGGGGATGTTAAGTGTCATTGAAGAAGAGGGGATAGTTATCTGGAAGGTTATGTCGAGTAGATAGTTGTAGAAATTGAGTTTTTGAGGCATTGAACAATTCAGATCTAAAATCAAGAATTTCCTTTGTACAACGTCATGAGGAACGTCGTGTTCCTGTGGTGGGGCCCGGGCAGCATATTGCTGAAGTCTGGAACACCCCCTGTATCCTAATAAATTAGAACCAATCACAGTGCGCGTTGAGCCAGGCCCAGTGTTACCAGTTGATGACGTCATGACTTACCCTTTATCTACACCTTTGTATCAATTATATGTGAATTATTTCTTCGGAAAAGTAATCGTAACAACGGTTGAGATGCGTCTAACAACTTTATGAATAGCTGATGTGAAGTAGCACAGTAATGAATGCGTGGTGATGTTGGTGAAAACTGTCATGAACTGTGTGTGTGTGTCTGGTAACAGTACACACGTATGCGCCACTCCATGCCGTCACCTCACTGTGAATCAACGCATCAAAATGTGTGAATTATTTCCTAAGAATGCAAATTGTTTCAACAATGAAATGTTTATACCGACGTTATTGAAGGCTGAGATGCAATAAAACAGTGCCGGCACAGACTGTAACGTCCTAGGATATGGTAACATGCACACAAAACGGTTCTTGATTTATAAAAGGTGATGCTTTATATTAGGAAGATGGTATAGCCGTAAATGCAGTCTAAATCTCATTTGTGCGAACATTTTATATTTGTTTTTCTTAAACAATCGTTATTGCAATCCCTATAGCTGTAGCAGCCGTGATTACATAGGTTTCAATCAGATACAGAGCGGCTCTGCCGACTTAATTGCAATGCCGTTTGGTTTGCCGATAGTACGAAAGGCATGCTTCTCAATATCTAGGGCGTAGGAATCCATTTTGATGCGTTGATTCACAGTGATGTGACGGCATGGAGTGGCGCTGGTGGTGCATATGTGTGTACTGTTACCAGACACAAACACAGTTCATCACAGTGTTCATCACCTTCACCAAACATTCCAGTATGGTTTCCGTAAAGGACTATCTACTGGTGATCTTCTTGCTTTCCTAACTGAATCTTGGTCATCCTCTTTTAGGGACTTCGGTGAAACCTTTGCTGTCGGCCTTGGCATATCGAAAGCCTTCGATAGAGTCTGGCATAAATCTTTAATTTCTAAACTACTCTCCTACGGATTCTATCCTCCTCTCTGTACCTTCATCTCTAGTTTCCTTTCCGACCGGTCTATTGCTGCTGTAGTGGACGGTCATTGTTCTTCTCCTAAAACTATCAACAGTGGTGTTCCTCAGGGTTCTGTCCTATCACCCACTCTCTTTCTATTATTCATCAATGAACTCCTAAATCTGACTCAATGCCCTATCCACTCCTATGCTGATGACACCACCTTGCATTTTTCAACGTCGTACAACAGACGCCCAACCCAACAAGAATTAAATGATTCAAGGTGAGATGCTATAGGACGCTTAACTTCTGATCTTTCACTTGTTTCTGATTGGGGCAGAGCAAACCAAGTTTTGTTCAATGCCTCAAAAACTCAATTTCTACAACTATCTACTCGACATAACCTTCCAGATAACTATCCCCTCTTCTTCAATGACACTCAACTTCTCCTCTCCTCCACATTAAACATACTCGGTCTATCCTTTACTAAAAATCTAAACTGGCAATTCCATATTTCTACTCTTGCTAAATCACCTTCCAAGAAGTTAGGTGTCCTATGGCGTCTGCGTCCATTTTTCTCTCCCTCTCAGCTGCTTGCTCTGTACAGGGGCCTTATCCGCCCATGTATGGAGTATGGCTCACATGTCTGGGGGGGTGGGGGGGGCTCAACTCATACAGCTCTTTTAAACAGGGTGGAGTCTAAAGCTTTTCGCCTCATCAACTCTCCTCCTCTAACTGACTTTCTTGATTCTTTAAGTCACCGCCGCAATGTTGCATCTGTATCTATCTTCTACCGCTATTTTCATGCTGACTGCTCTTCTAATCTTGCTAACTGCATGCCTTCCCCCCCCCCGCGGCCTCGCTGCACACATCTTTCTACTTCTTCTCATCCTTATTCTGTCCATCTTTCTAATGCAAGAGTTAACCAGAATCTTCACTCTTTCATCCCTTACACTGGTAAACTCTGGAACCCTCTTCCTTTGTCTGGTTTTCCACCTGCCTATGATTTAAACTCTTTCAAAAGAGGAGTGTAAAGACACCTCTAATGTTAACTGGATCTGCACCCTTGCTTCTATTCTCCTACTGTCCTCTTTACAGGGTCTGGCGACAAGCGGGATTTTTTTTTACTTATTTTTGTTTTCCCTTAGCCAGTACCCTTTTAATAAAAAAAAATAAAAAAAAAAAAAAAAATGTGCTACATTACATCAGCTATTCATAACGTTGTTAGACGCATCTCAACAGTTGCTACGATTACTTTTCCGAAGAAATAATTCACATATATTTGATACAAAAGTGTAGTCATGACGTCATCAACTGGTAACACTGGGCCTGGTTCAACGCACGCTGTGATTGATTCTAATTTATTAGGATACTTGGGGTATTCCAGACTTCAGCAATATGCGCCTGGGCCAGTGGCCGATCCACGTTAGGTGGTGAGCGGGGTGCATATTTCCGAAATCTTTATCACATTCCCACACCTAGTCACAGTCCCGCTTCAACCTTGGTTGGGTGAGGACGTTCCTGTCTTCTCTCTGCTCTACCTGTGTTGGCAGTCTTGGACTGTCTCACCGGCTAACAGTTGTTAAGGTGGTCACGGGTTGCTGCGAGTGCGCTCTGACGGACTTGTTTGCCTTCCCGTCGAGGCCTTGCCTGGCTTGATGGAGTGCTCAGGATTGGATACTGCTTCTTGCTTGGAGGCCGATTTGGCCTTGTCTGACGACGACCGATCTCCTGTGGTAGACCACTGGCCTGATCTGTCCGTGTCCAACCCCCGTCAGTGTTCGCCTTCTCCTCAGTATGAGTTACGGTCGTCCACCTCATCCACTTCTAACAAGCGGCCCGTGGAGGACTCTGCTGAGTCCCTTTATGTGGATTGTTTGCCTCCAGTTGCCAAAACTGCCAAGTGTGCTTCGGCTCTATGCGACGTGGTTGTCGCTCAGCCTTCTCTGCTTCGCCCTAGTGCTTCTAACCCTGCCCCCTCCCGGCCCTTGTTCCACCTCCCTGCCTTTGCTCCGAGAGAAGATTACATCAAGCTCTCCTTCAGTGGGAACCCGTCTACGGACACGAAGCTGCGGTGGTTGCATGCAGTTACCAAGACCTTCCAACTGCAGCGTGACCTGGCCGAAGTCAAGATGGCTTCTGTCACTTCTCGGTTTGTGTATATATCCAGACAACGTATGGACATCATCGACAGAGTTAAGTCTGGTGAATTTCTGTCTCTGTCACTCATTCTCCAAGATTCACCCGAGAGGCCTCGTAAGTACCCCAGCTACATCCTCACCCGTTTTCCTGTTGATGTTGACCCCAGTCTTGCTCAGACACACCCTGGTGTGTACTCTGCCCGTCGTTTCATCCAGGATGGTTCCCCCATTAACCGCATTGTTGTTGTCTGGTGTCTTCCCGACCCACCTCCATCTGTTATTTCCTTTGACTTCCTCCCCTGCCTTCCACCATGTGAAGTACGGAAGCTACACAATGACCAGCCTTGGTGCTACAGGTGCTGGGGCGTTGGCCACATCTCCACGTACTGTTCTGCCCCGCCGAAGTGTGCCTGGTGTGCGGCCGGCCATGACTCCAGGACGTGCCCCTTCAAGAGTGAGCTACTGCCTCCAGCAGCCACTTCTTCCACCTCCGAGCCCCCACCTCCTGGGGACACGTCTCAATGGAAGTGTCCACGCTGTTTACAGTCGGGGGTTAACGTTTGGCATGGTTGCGCTCGACGCCAGTCCCCGACTCCTGCCTCTGCTACCGCGCCACCTCCACCGCCGAAACCACTCGCCACTCAGTCTGCTCCTCTCATCACTCCTGCCACGCCTCCAGATATGGATCTCCGTAAGTCTGTCGATTCCCTCATGGCACGATGTAAGGCTCTCGAGAACCGCTTTACCAACCTTGAAGCCAGAATTGATGGGCTGGTTGCTTCTCATGCCGCCTCTGACACCAAACTCGCCACCATGGTTGAGGCTCAGAAGGCAGTCGTCTCTGCTGTTACCATCCTCACCGAAAGGATGGATACTATTGCTTCAAGTCTTGAAAAACTCTGTCAGTCATTGCCTTCTTCAGATCCGTCTCCTTCTACGGGTCATTCGTCTGCCTCCACTTCCCGGTCTCTTACTTCAAAACATAAGGTTCACTCTTAATCACCAGTTAGATGTCATCTCCTGGAACGTCTGTGGTATCACCAGTCACGCCAAGCTTGCTCAACTCAAGGCTTATGTTTTTTGTCATCACCCAAGTGTTATTTTTCTTCAGGAAGCATTTCCAGGCCGGCCACTCCCCGCTGGGCAAGCTCCTTCCCTCGCAGGTTATGTTCCATACGTCCATCTGGTAAGGAATGGTCTTTTGACTTATATACATAGCTCATTGCCACATCGCCTTCTCCGCACCTCCTCTGATCCTGACACAACCTTTCAGCTCTTTGAGATCTCACTAGTGGATGGTGTACTACAGCTATGCAATGTTTATTCTGCTCCTGCTAAACTCAATCCTGAGGCTCTCCCTCCTCCTACAGTGCGTGGCATGGTGTATATGGGAGACTTTAATGCTCGGCATCCTGATTTGTGTGATCTTTCTGGCTCTCATAATCGTAATGGTGTTCGTCTTCTTTCCTATCTCCACAGGCATTGTCTAACGCGCTGGGACACTGGAGGCGCCACTCACTCCCGCGGAGGTACTTTGGATCACGTCCTGACATCTGGCTTGATGGCGTCTCGGGTGCTTTGCTCCTCTGTGCCAGCTTTATTCTCGGATCACGTCGCACTTCGTTTTCATTATTCTCTGCCTGCTAACCCTACCATTCCTGTTACTCGTTCACGTATTGTTGTGCCTCCTAAGTATTGCCCTAACTACATCTCTTACATGGTTCGGGTGTTACCTACTTTTGACCTTTCATCACCTGACCAGCTATACTGCGATCTTGTCTCTGCCACTCATGATTTTCACAGGCTATATGTCTCCCGGCCACACCTACAACATCGCCGTGCTGCCCACCCCTGGACACTTGACGCACGTATTCAAGAGGCTAGGGAGGAGGCTGAACGTGATGGTTCATTGTTTCAAGCCAACCTGACTCCTGCTCTGCTTCATCGTTACCAGACATCCAGGGATGTTTTAGTCGCATTGCAGGAGTGTGCACTCACTACGTCTTGGCAGCGCTTCACAGACAGCATTAACCAGCAGACAAGTGTAACTACCATGTGGCATCTCATCCGTAGGGTTGTTAGGAAAACGCCCGCCACTGCCCGACATCACACTCCCGACGCCTACGCCCAACAACTTGTTAATGCTTGGTCGGAACAATCTACCCCGGCTAGTCTTCCCATCCACATACAAGATGCACTTTTTTCCCGTGCTCCTGTTCGGCGACTTCATCTGGTATCAGCTCTGTTACAAGATGATGACGATGAAACAGTGCAGATAACTGAGGAGGAACTGCGCCGTGCTCTTTCTCGAGGTAAAGCTACGTCCCCTGGCGATGACGGTATTACCTACGCAGTGTTACGCCTGCTACAACGCGTTCCCGGGAACCCCCTGCTTTGCCTGTACAACCTTTGCCTCCAAAACGGTTGTGTACCACGAGCGTGGACCTACAGCACCATTATACCCATCCCCAAGCCCGGCACTTGCTATGCTGATGATATTTGTGTTCATTCTACTTCACCAAGGGATACCCAGCAGTTTCTTACCACCTTCTCTGTGGCTTCCTCTCACTGTGGTATTATTGTTTCCCCAGATAAGAGCAGAATATTCTCTTGCCGCCCTCCTCAAGGCTTGCCGGACTTCACCATTGGAGGGACTGTCATTCCCTTGTGCTCTCAATACCGTTACCTGGGCGCACCTGTCAAAATTTCAGCAGCTCTACCCACCGGGCGTCAAGCTCATCCCTTCGTCCGTGACTTGTTGGATCGCCTCCAACACCGACTCACTCTACTTCAGTGGCTCACTAACAATTGTTCAGGCATCTCCATTCCTGTGGCCAGGACCATCTATATTGCTTTTATTCGCTCTGTTGTGGATTACCTTTCTCCTGCCTTGATTCAACTTCCTAGGAATGCTCTTGAACCCTTAGAAAAATTTCAAAATAGAGCAATGAGAATAATTCTTGGCTGTCCTATGTCTACCAGGATAGTAAACATGCAGCGTGAGTTGTGTCTACCACCTTTGGTTGAAAGAATTAATTCAAATGTCACTTGTCTTACTGTTAAGTGCCTCCATTTCCCACATCTTTCATCTCACTACTCTCAGCTAATCAGGAATTGCCTTAGACCGAACTGTCCCGTCCCTCCCTTACTGCCATCGGGACGTGCTCTTATCAAGTCTGTTTCCTCTATGCTCCAAAGCCTTAATCTGGATATTCATGAAGCCGACATACCACCAGGCCCTCCACCCTGGATGCTGCCTATACCTGAGGTGAGTTACACTCCCACTTCCAAGTCGGACTTGCCTTCCCTACAGCTACAGTTGGCTCTGGAACACTTAGCAAGAGTGATGTTCCCCATAGCAGCTCCACACCGCCTCTACACTGACGGGTCACTGCAAGCGGATGGCGCGGCTGGTGGCGCGGTTTTCTCGCCTGACCTGGAGCCGCCTCCAGGGGGTTGGGTTGGCCGTCGTCTCCGTGACCACTCCAGCTCCACATTATGTGAACTGTATGCCATTCTTGATGCTGTTAGTCTTCTTTGTCAACGGGGAGTAAATGCTGTCATCGTTTGTGACTCTAAGCCTGCCCTCCAGTCCCTTTCCAGTGTTCAACCCACACACCCTACAGTTGTTCATCAAATTCTATCTTTTTTGTCTTTAATGTGTCGCCGTAACTTAATTATTAAATTTGTTTGGGTTCCTTCTCATGTGGGTTTAAATTACAATGATACAGTTGACAGACTCGCGAAGGAAGCTTGCCATCTACCTCCTCGTGGTGCTGGACGCCACCTCTCCCTGACATGCTACCTCTCCAGAGTCCGCTCCGCTGCTCTTCTCCCTGTACGGCGACGCAGGGATGCAGAGAGGCCCTACAGTATTACCATCCTCCACTACGAGTCTGTTTGCCTCCACAAGTACTCGTACCGTCGGCAGGGCCTCATGGTTCGGAGGCACAACGTTGTTTCTGCCCGTCTGCGGCTGGGCTACCGGCCACCGTGGGAGATTGCCGGGGTGGAAGGCGAGCCTTCCTTCACGGAGTGTCGGCTGTGCGCCGCGCCTCGAGCCAACACTCTACGACACTACTGCCTGATCTGCCCCACTGTCAGTCATCTGCTGCCCCAAGGCCAACCACTGGATGTGGTTTGTAAACATCTACTACAACACGATGTTTTGGAGGAACTATTGTTACGCCACCCTCGTTTTGGTGTGTTTAGATAGCCTAACGAGCCCTGCGTGGCATATGCCTTTTTTGTATGGTCCTGTGTTTGTCTTTTTTTTTATATGTTAAAAAATTTTTATGTCCTGCTACAATGTAAACCTATTGTCTGGCGCACTAGCGCAATAAATTTATCAAATCAAATCAACACCTAGTCAGTGGCGTAGGCAGACTCTGCCTCGTGATTAGCTGGCTTACCCTTTGCTCTCCACATCATCCCCACCCCCACCTTTGCCTCACGCTCCCTTGCCTTCTCTCCCGCTTGCCCCCCACCCCCCCTTTCTCTCCCGCGCTCTCACTGCCTCCATCCCCCATCCCTCGTCGATGATATCAAAGAATGAAAAGTGGTCAGCGAATAACGGGGATTCGAAACCGAGAGCCTAGGCTCGCATACCCGAGCGCTAGACCCCCTCCCCATAAATAGGAATGGAGATAATGATCCTCATGAACCAGACCTTATTAGTATCTTAAAGGATGCGTAGCAGAGTGATGATACGTTCAATCTGTGCATTTCAGCTGAGAGGATTATGGAAATTGTAAAAACACTAAATACTGAAGTTGGGCTTGATGGAATTCATAACATTTTCTTAAAAGGGGCAACTTATGAATTTCTGACAATCTTGGCCACCTTTCTGAATGCCTGCTATTCACACTGCTATATTCCTTCCAGTAGGCTGGCAGGAGATATAAACCCTATTAAAAAAGATCTGAGTGGGAATTCAACTGAGTCTAAAAATTACAGACCAGTAATGCAGTTCTCTTTCCTGCTAAAAATAGTTGAGAAGCACATTTTGAACATCTTAGAAGGAAAGCTATATTTTAATTGTAGACAACTTGGATTCAACAAGGGATGCTCTACCACAGATGCCTGCTTTCTTTTAAAAGAAACTGTACATTTTAACACACCTCATAGGAATAAGGTTTATGCTCTTTTTATCGATTTTTCAAAAGCCTTTGACAGAGTCAACCACTTTTTATTGGGAAAATTTCTTTTAAAAGAGGGGATGCCATCTGATTTTGTGCTCCTGTTAATGCATTACTTAAGAAATCAGACTGCAAGGATCACCTGGGATAGAAAGCATGGAGATTACCACAGGATTAATATGGGAGTGAGGCAAGGAGGCATTTTATCTCCTATTCTATTTAAACTGTATATAAATTATCTGATAAGCGAGATGTATAACATGGGCATCGGATGCTGTCTAAGCTTTTTAAGAATGCTACTACTACAACTACTACTACTACTACTACTACTACTACTACTACTACTACTACTACTACTACTACTACTTCTATTACTACTATTACTATTACTACTACTACTATTACTACTACTACTACTATTACTACTACTACTACAACTACTACTACTGCTGCTGCTACTACTACTTTTATTACTATTACTAATAATAATATTACTACTACAACTACTACTACTACTGCTGCTGCTGCTGCTGCTGCTGCTATTACTACTACTACTACTACTACTACTACTACTACTACTACTACTACTACTACTACTTCTACGACTACTACTACTACTACTATTGCTACTACTACTAATAATAATAATAATACTGCTGCTGCTGCTGCTACTACTAATACTAATACTACTACTACTACTTCTTCTACTACTACTGCTGCTACTACTACTACTACTTATATTACTACTACGACTATTACTACTGCTACTACTACAAATACTACTACTGCTGCTGCTACTACTATTTCTATTACTACCACTACTATTTCAACTACTACTAGAACTACTACTACTGCTACTGCTACTACTACTACTACTACTACTACTACTACTACTACTACTACTACTACTGCTATTACTACTACTACTACTGCTACTACTACTGCTACTGCTACTGCTACTACTACGTTTTGAAGTCAGGCATGTTTTTTTAAAATCAGTGGATGCCCGTTTTAAAACAGTTTATAGCATGAGCCTACATGAGTGTGATATGTGGAAATTGTTAAAGCCAGGATAGCATGGCTCCAGACACACCACCCACAAACTGGTCAAGGCATTCCATGATCATGCATATCATTTTATTTCTTTTAGTTTTCAGTTTTAAATGCATTCTTATGGACCTATTCAAGTATGAAATACTGTGTTTTGTTGTTATTTTACATATGACTTTTTAGCTTTAAATAGCGTACATTTGTAATGAAATTATTTTATATTCTTAAATATCTAAATTCTTCATCTCAAATGTTCATCAAGTAAACTCTACACTATGTATATTATCATACGAAATAAAGCTGTTTGACTTTGACTTTGACTACTACTGTTACTACTACTACGACTACTACTACTACTACTACGACTACTACTACTACTACTACTACCTGGCCACGGAGCAGCTCCGATGCCGGATTTTACACTTTTTAGCTCGTTTTACTCCATCTTCAAGGATTTGCATTTGCATATTGGTGACTAAATATCCAGTCTACCTGTGCAATGCATTGGATGGTGTTATGACAGTGGAAAAGGGGAGAAAGGAGTGGTTTTGTGACGGCCCCTGAGCCCTGAGTGTTTTGGGAGGACAACTGTCATGGCTGGCTGAAGTCACCCCTAAATCTTGGTGATTATGGATATCTGCTGGACGGACATGCATCACGGAGTTGGCAGAATTTAAGGTATTTAAGAAGTGCATTTATGCTGATGTAGTCAAGTTGACCAGGTGAATCATGAAGAAGTAAGCAGCATAGAGAGGAGCAGAAAGTAGTGTTTAAGTCTTCCCATTTTCTGTATTGTTGCCATGACAACGGTGTGAGATGCCAAGTGAGGAATATGGAGGAACAATATATAGTCAATAGCTTTCTGTGCTTTATTAACTCGGCGAGAAAAGACTACTCACGCGACACACTATATGAAACAGCGTGTTGCTTTTATTCACATAAGGAAATCAAGAAAGGTAAGGAATCTTTGTGCAATATCTTGAAGGTTGATATCCAATGGAGACGAGACCCCGTGAAGAAGGACTTGAATGACGTGCTGGATCTGCATGATAAGTGTAAACATGATAAAATGTTGCACTTTGTTACGGATTCTTATAAGAGAATGCCTCCTGTAGGCCTGGAAATATTTGGTCCCATGTTGAGAACCTTGGCAGAGGACACATTAGAAATAAAAAAATTATTACTAAAGATTGTGGCTATAAAAACGAAAGTATGCAATGCAGCTGACACAATAAGAGACATGAAAATGGACTTGATAGAAATAAAGAATAAATTCAATAAGGCAGTAGAAGGCATAGAAGAGGCTGCGAAAGATATTACATTGAATGAAGCTCAAGCATTAGATGAACTTGAATCACTACGAATGAATACGCAGAACTGGATATCACCATCTCAAAGAAGAACCAGCACATGAGGAAATAAAGCTGAAGGCGGAAGTTATGCTGAAGCTGTACGGGCTGAGATGGTAGCGGAAGGGATGGAGCTGAGACGACACTTCAAGGGGAACACCACAAGCCAGCGGACGATGGGTGATAAGGTGATGGCTGAATCAAGATCAACTGGAGGAGTTACAGAAATTGCCAGTACAGGTTCAAGAAAAGCAAACGGTATGAAGGAAGGAAGAAATAGTAGTGGAACAAGAAGGCATCGTGAAGGAGGGCGTGGTGCAGGACGTGTTGGTAACAGTGGTGGGGGCGCAGCCAACAGCCCCGCTACTCTGGTTATAACCCCTTCACATATACAGATTTTTCTTACGATTCCTTACGGGTCGTACAAATTCACGGATCCTTACGATTTGGCCACTTTTACGACCGATTTAAGAGTTGTTTCGAGTTATTACGAGCTATTTACGGTTTATTACGGATTATTACTGTATTATATCTCTATCTGTAACATAGTATTAAGTAGTTTCCTTTATATTAGGAGCAGAGAGAGAGAGAGAGAGAGAGAGAGAGAGAGAGAGAGAGAGAGAGAGAGAGAGAGAGAGAGAGAGAGAGAGAGAGAGTATTTCCGAATCTTGGCCTGGTCTCTGGAGGCCTCTCCTTTCCCAGGAGAGCCGCTGTCTCATAGGGCCTCCATTGTCAAGATCACCTTCCAGCCCGCCCCCTTTCCCAGGGGAAGCCGAGGTCTCTCGAGTTCAGCCAAGCCTTTCCACAGGTGTCCACAGAGCGAGCACTAGTGTTTAAGTCGTCTCACCTGTGTTATACTACTCTCTCTCACATAGATTTTTCCTCGCTTTTCCGGCGGAGATAAATAGAGACTCTCCCCCGTTCTAGACTCAGACACAAATCAGACACAAATCAGACACAACTCAGACACAGCTCAGACTCAGCCCACTCATTCGCCGACTACCATCACTCATCCATCAACTCTCTCTCGGCTACCAAGAAGTTCCAGTCTGCCATCAATTGTATCATATATCTATATCGTCCAAATAAGATCAAGAAAACCTCAAGCTGTTTCTACCTTCTTCTATATTTCGGGCGCGGAGAATACTGGCGCATCCACCTGTATTGAGTATACCTCAAAAGATACTCTAATATATTACGATGTATTTACGGAAAAATTCTACGATTTGTTACGAGTCGTCACAGATAACTACAAGCAACTTACGGGCATTTTACGAGTTTTTTTACGGATTTGTTACGAGTATATTACGGAATGTTACTATTCATCGAAGCTTTTACATGTCAGTTACGCCCTGTTTCCGTGTTGTATTTACAAGTCCTTACGATTTTTTGCCAAAAACTATATAAATCGGAGCAGTAGCTGTAACTGCACCATCGTCCGAAGCATCACTTCTGGAGATCGAGGTCCCCTTATTATAGGAAGGATATAGGCTCCTTGGAGGCAGTTCAGAGAAGAATGACCTAGATGATTCTGAGGCTGAGAAATTTACCCTACATAGATAGATTTAAATGCCTTAATCTCCACTCCCTAGACAGAAGGAGGGCAAGAGGGGATATGATTGAGGTTTTCAAATGGGTAAAGAGAATCAATAAGGGAAACATTAATAAGGTTTTATAATTAGTAGTCAGGATAGGACACGTGGAAATGGGTACAAGCTAGAAAAACTTAGATTCAGGACAGACAGAGGTAGATATTGGTTCACTAACAGAGTGGTGAACGATTGGAATAGGCTGGGTAGACACGTATAGTAAATGCTGAGTCAATAGGTAGCTTTAAAAGACGGTTGGATGCGAGTATAGATAGGGATGACAAGTGGAATGGCTAAACATTGGATTATTCAAAGGGTGGGGGACAAGGAGCTGCCTCGTGTAGGTCATTAACTGGCCTCTTGCATTTCTCATGTTTTTATGTTCTCTGTCCCGACTACCGTCAGATATGTGTATAGTCTCTCAGATCTTAGCAGAGCTTTCTGGTGGGACAGAATCCAGTATTCCCATGGGTCCAACGCTGCCATATCTCCTTCGCTCTGATTGGCTGGTGAGTGACCTGAGCCGAGGCCTACGTGAGAGAGCCTTGCCTGAGCGCGTGACACGTGTGTGTGTGTGTGTGTTATGCTTTCTAATTCCCTATGTTGTTTTCTTATCTCTCTCTCTCTCTCTCTCTCTCTCTCTCTCTCTCTCTCTCTCTCTCTCTCTCTCTCTCTCTCTCTCTCTCTCTCTCTCTCTCTCTCTCTCTCTCTCTCTTCTTTGTTAATCCTTCCTCATACCTTCCTTCTTTTACTTCGTACACTTTGTGTGTGTGTGTGTGTGTGTGTGTGTGTGTGTGTGTGTGTGTGTGTGTGTGTGTGTGTGTGTGTGTGTGTGTGTGTGTGTGTGTGTGTGTGTGTGTACGCGCTTGAAAGGTGACCTGTCCTGAGGTTGAAAAATGAGTGCTGCCGTTTGATGGGAGTTTACAATATTTATTTCATATAGGAAATACCTCATTTTAATGCTATATTCCTTCATATTGTATTTAGAACACAGTTATTGCAACATTTACCTTAAAAAGAACTACGGTGAACGTTGATAAAAGTGATAACGTTTTCCAAGCAACACTGTAAAAAAGGTATGCCGCGCTTCGATATTCATATGAATATCGTAAGCGTAGAACGGTAACTTTTCTTTTATACATGATTTTTTTATATTTTATGTTGCATGGATTTTCGTTAGAGCATTCTATATGCCTTTTACTTATGTACATCAAGTTCTAACTGGCTAGTTCACGTAGACATGGCAACGTTGGACCCATGGGAAGACTGGATTCTGTCCCACCAGAAAGCTCTGCTAAGATCTAAGGACTATAGTTGACACAGACACACACGAACAAACTAACACATATGGCTGGAACGTCAGTGATAGGCCGCCAGAAAAGAGCCAATCCCAGCCTCCTAACCGATTCACGTCCACTACCCGAATCTGAGTCACACGCACACACGTACGTACAGACACAGACCCTACCACATTTACATACTAAATGCGCCGCCGCAACAATAGGGTAGAGTGAGGTAAGAAGCCCCCCTTAAGGAAAAATATCTATTATATCTACAATATAGCAGCTATTCTTCTGAAACAGATGCAGTTAGAAAGCTTGGTTAATTACCCCTTCAATACGGGGACGCATTCATTCCTGTTATAAAACACTCCCACACCAGGAAGCGTAGATTCTTCTTGGCTACCTTTTGGGACGTACATATTCTCTCTCTCTCTCTCTCTCTCTCTCTCTCTCTCTCTCTCTCTCTCTCTCTCTCTCTCTCTCTCTCTCTCTCTCTCTCTCTCTCTTTTTTTTTCATGCCCCGGGCTTCAAGCGGGATATAGAACATGGGATCTTAAAACAGTTTGAATATTCCCATCTGCATCTATTCGTAACTACACGTAAAGTGCTCGTAATAACTCGTAACAATCCGTAAACAACACGTAAATAATCCGTAAACAAATCGTAAAATAACCGTCACAAATAATAAAAAAAAAATTGTTATAAATTTTTACGAGTCATTTACGGATTCTTTTGAGCAGTTTACGGATGGTTACGTGTTGTTGGGAGCGGTTTACGATCGCTTACGGATTGTTACGAGTTATTACGAGCACTTTACTTGTAGTTACAAGTACTTTACGAATAGATGCAGATGGGAATATTCAATCTGTTTTAAGATCCCATGTTCTATATCCGGCTTGAAGACAGGAGCATGAGAGAGAGAGAGAGAGAGAGAGAGAGAGAGAGAGAGAGAGAGAGAGAGAGAGAAAGAGAGAATATGTACGTCCCAAAAGGTAGCCAAGAAGAATCTACGCTTCCTGGTGTGGGAGTGTTTTATAACAGGAATGAATGCGTCCCCGTATTGAAGGGGTAATTAACCAAGCTTTCTAACTGCATCTGTTTCAAAAGAATAGCTGCTATATTGTAGATTTTTAGTATGTAAATGTGGTAGGGTCTGTGTCTGTACGTACGTGTGTGCGTGTGACTCAGATTCGGGTAGTGGACGTGAATCTGGTTAGGATGCTGTGATTGGCTCTTTTCTGGCTGCCTATCACAGACGTCCCAGTCATAAATGTTAGTTTGTTCGTGTGTGTGTGTCTGTGTCAACTACACATATCTGACGGTAGTCGGGACAGAGAACATAAAAACATAAGAAATGAAGAGACTGCAAGAGGCCAGTTAATGACCTACACGAGGCAGCTCCTTGTCCCCCACCCTTGGAATAATCCAATATTTAGCCATCCCACCTGTCATCTCTATCCATACTGTCATCCAACCGTCTTTTAAAGCTACCTATTGACTCAGCAATTACTACGTGGCTACCCAGCCTATTCCAATCGTTCACCACTCGGTTAGTGAATCAATATCTGTAGCAGTCTCCCCTACACACTATAGAAAACGTGAGATACCCGTTCCCTGAGAACGGGTCACAAAGCCCATACTATTATAACTTTATTTTTATTATATTTTTCATTATTTCATGTATAATTTTGTGTAACTTTATTTATGTTTTTCTTTTTATAATATTATTATATATTTTGTTGCGCTGCTGACCAGCACACACCTATCAACTTGGTGCGCACTGTCATCAAACAGTGCGCATATTCAAAATACCATATACCACAACTCTTCAGCAATTGTTACTTACAGTCTGTATTTTTGATAAAATAAATAACCTTAACTGGATATGAGTACTCTCATTATCCAGTGGACCAACTAGCTACAAACACTCACAAGCTCCCAAAGCAACAATTGGTGACCCAAGAGTGAGCTAAGGTCAAACAGTGACATACTGCCTGTGCTAAACAAAGAGCACATGTTCCTAGTGTGAAGGCCTGGGTCTTACAGATTCATTCGCTTTTACACTCCCAAGGCAAAAAGTCTCACCTCCATTATGGGGTTCGTGAGAATGAGCCGACGGACGGGAATATTCTACACACTTGTGTAGCTGTCACTTGTAAGGTTCCCCCTCCCACCCACCCTGGCACCTTCTGTGCCCCCTCAGACTGCGTCATCGGCACGGCCTTATGCCCTGTCCCCTCAGACGCCTCACTGCGTCTTCAGCGGCCTAATGCGCACGCATGCGCGGCCTCTACCCCCTCAGACGCCCTCACTGCGTCATCGGCACGGCCTTATGCCCTGCCCCCTCAGACGCCTTACTGCGTCCTCAGCGGCCTAATGCGCACGCATGCGCGGCCTTTACCCCCTCAGACGCCTTACTGCGTCTTCAGCCGCCTCACACGCACTCTACACCCTCTGACGCCTTCTCGCGTCATCATGTTCAACCCCTACCCCCCGCCTCGCGGCGTTAAAGTGATCTTCACCATCGCCACTCACCGCCCTGTGGATTACTCATCGCCCTGTGGATTACTCTACTCGCCCGTGGATAGTACAGTACGGTGCAGACAACGCTCCAGCAGACGCCCTCTTCCACTGCCGTGTCGTCTTCTCACACTCCCAGGCATCATGGTCGCTCTATGCTGATGGAACTACAGATGCAAATCGTCTCTTTTCGTCAGCTTCACGACCCCTCACCCTGGCATCTGAGCTTCACGGCACATCTGGGGGGACTTCACCTGGACCCACACCTGCACCGACTGTCAAGCCTCCATGGTGATTCGGCACTTGACCTCGTCGGCCCCTCTGCCACACTGCCGGTTATCGCTACATCCTCTCGGCAACCGCCGCTACAGGACTCCCAGCTACCACCCGCAGTCGAACGGCATGGTCGAACGGTCATCACCAGCCTCCGCCCAACGCGAGAACTCTTCCCAGGCGAACAAGCATCCACAGGATGACATCATTCCTCCCTTCCTCGTCACTAGGGGGGGAGTATTGTAGCAGTCTCCCCTACACACCATAGAGAACGTGAGATACCCGTTCCCTGAGAACGGGTCACAAAGCCCATACTATTATAACTTTATTTTTATTATATTTTTCATTATTTCATGTATAATTTTGTGTAACTTTATTTATGTTTTTCTTTTTATAATATTATTATATATTTTGTTGCGCTGCTGACCAGCACACACCTATCAACTTGGTGCGCACTGTCATCAAACAGTGCGCATATTCAAAATACCATATACCACAACTCTTCAGCAATTGTTACTTACAGTCTGTATTTTTGATAAAATAAATAACCTTAACTGGATCTGAGTACTCTCATTATCCAGTGGACCAACTAGCTACAAACACTCACAAGCTCCCAATGCAACATATCTACCTAGGTCTGTCCTGAATCTAAGTTTTTCTAGCTTGTACTCATTTCCACGTGTCCTATCCTGACTACTAATTTATAAAACCTGATTAAAGTTTCCCGTATTGATTCCTTTTACTAGAGCTGGGCAAGATCCGTGAATTTCAGTAATCGTGGATTCGATTACTTTGTCTGGCGGATCCGTGAGATTCGGGTCCGGACCCGATTACTGGATTCGTGAGGCAGCCAGACGATTACTGGATTCGCGCGGCTGCCAGACGATTACTGGAACCGTGAGGCGGCCAGACGATTACTGGATCCGTGAGGCAGCCAGACGATTACTGGATCCGTGAGGCAGCAAAACGATTACTGGATCCGTGAGGCAGCCAGACGATTACTGGATCCGTTAGGCGGCCAGACGATTACTGACGGATCCCGCGTACTCAGTAATCGTCTTGCTCTCTATACGAATACCATTAATGTTCTCAGAACATTAATGGTATTGAATTCGTCAGGCCGTCAGAACATTGTTCTGACGGCCTGACGAATTCAATACTACTACTACTACTACTACTACTACTACTACTACTACTACTACTACTACTACTACTACTACTGGTAGTAATACTACTAGAATAATACAATTACCATGTCATGTAGCCTACTTGCCATCTATTAATTATGCCTTATAGATTCATAGGAATGTTTAATTGAAACATACGCTTAATTCTATATTTATTTAGAACTGATATCCATCTTTATAAGTTTTCACACGATTACAACAATACAATATCATATTTCTCATATATTGTATGACATTCTTAGTGTGGTTTATTATGAAACAAAAAGATAATTTTTTTGAGGATCTAAACCTTTATTTTTCATTGCCAGCATTACATATATGAAAAGTAAAACATATTGCACACCAGTAATACAATTACATCATAGTATACTAATAGCTGTTACATTTCAGTATATGCAAATCATAAATAATTGTGCTGTCTTAAGAAAACCATAATACACATTAAAGTGCATGTGTGTGTGTGTGTGTGTGTGTGTGTGTGTGTGTGTGTGTGTGTGTGTGTGTGTGTGTGTGTGTGTGTGTTATCACAGAACAAATAATAATCAAAATTTCCTTATCACAAACTGAATATCACAGTAAATTCTCAGAAAAAATAATATTTGAATCCTTATCACAAACTAAATTTTTTTTTTTTTTTTTTCTATATCATTAACCGTTGGCGCCTGTAGGCTTATTGAGGCACAGATGGACTTGCCTCGCCTGTTATTTGGCGTAGGTTTTTCAGATTTTTTTAGTGACGCCTCAAATGTTTAGGTTCTCTCGTGAATATTGTTTCCTTTCACAGCCCCAGTATCACATGCAGATGATACTCAGATATCCTTTATAGTCTATAAATATATATATATATATATATATATATATATATATATATATATATACATATATATATATATATATATATATATATATATATATATATATACATATATATATATATATATATATATATATATATATATATATAAATATATACATATATATATATATATATATATATATATATATATATATATATACATATATATATATATATATATATATATATACATATATATATATATATATATATATATATATATATATATATATATATACATATATATATATATATATATATATATATATATATATATATATATATACATATATATATATATATATATATATATATATATATATATATATATATATATATATAAACAAAAAAAATTTGGTTACCTGAAAGGAAATTAATGTTGGTATTATTTAGAATTTAGAAGTTCTTATTGAGGAAAAGAATCATGTTGATGTTTTCCTCCTTTAGGCTGCTTCGCCGATGTGAAATAAGTTCCCCTGCCATGGAAAAGAGCCGTTCTGAAGGAAAAGAAGACGTAGGTGTACACATGAATTTTTTCACTATGTGTTGCAGTTTAGGGAACAGTGTGGCGTGTTCCCTCCACCATGCTAGGGGATCGTCTTTTCTGTGTATGTGGGGCTCCTCAAGGTATCTCCTCATTTCTATGAAGGGGCCTGAAGTTGGTTGAGAGGAGACGTGTGACATATCTTCTTTGATTTTGTTGTCAAAATCACTCCATACAGATTTTTTCTTCTCCTGTGGCATAGTGTTGAAGGGTTTATTTGACCTTTGAGAAGTGCTTGGCTCTCTTGGCTTTTCTGAACGCATCAAACTGATCAAGCGTTCTTGTATAATTGTGATGTTCGATGCATCTCCAAATGGGACCTTTTCAAATCTTGGATCTAAAAAGGTGGAAGCTCCCAGGAAGAAGTTACTTTCCATGACAGAAAACCTTCGCTCCATTTAACAAATTAACTGTCTGCTAATTTGATTTTCTGTGCCGATGCAGGAATTTAGATAATTTTGCATCAATCTCACCATAGGTATAAGTTTAGAGAGAGAAGTTACCTTCTCTGCCGACATTTCTTTAGAAGCCTCTTCAAATGGTTCCAAGGCGTTCACAGTGCTCTGAAGGAGCGTAATTTCATCATTGTCGAGGCAGAAAGAGTTTTGACTAAGTAAACAAAGCGTAGAGGTGACATTTTTGTGCTGCTCCAGGTATCTTTCAATCATGTAATACGTGGAGTTCCACCTTGTCTCAATATCCTGAATTAGTTTTTTGGCAGGCTGATTATTTTGTTGCTGTACTTGAGCAAGCCTGTCAGAAGCCTTGATGCTGTGGTGAAAGAAAGTTACAATTTCTTTTACTTTTTCTTTTACTCCTTGTACATTAGGAGTATTTTTTATGGCATCTTGCGCAACTAGGTTTAATTTATGTGCGAAGCAGGGAATATGTTTTACATTTAGTGCTTTGACCGCTGCAGTCATGTTAGCAGCACTGTCTGTTACAATGGAACATACTTTGTCCATTATGTTCCATTTTCTGCAGATGGCTTGTACTTCCTCTGCAATGTTTTCTGCTGTATGGGCCGTAGACATACACACAGTGTCTAGGACAGCAGACTGAAGAGCCCATTCTGGAGAAATGAAATGTGCCGTCACACTTAGGTAGCCTTTTGTCTGCCTTGAGCTCCAGATGTCAGTCGTCAAGGAAATGTGTTTTGCATTCTCCAGCTCTTTTTTTATTCTTTCTACCTCTTTCTTATAGATGGAGGGCAGGAGATTCCTACTTATTTCCCTACGACTTGGCAGATCATATCGAGGGTTGAGGCCATGAACAAGACGTCTGAAACCCTTGTCTTCGACAACTGAGATTGGTTGCAGATCTTCTACGATCATTTTGACTAGTAACTCGACCAACTCTCTCTTTTTAGCAGAGTCATTTTTGAAAGGTGTTACCATGTTAAGTGTTTCCATCAAAGTAGGCTGTGTAGAGGTCGATGGTCTTGAACTCTTTTCAGCCACGGAGCAGTCACTCTCTTCCTTCATCTCCGCATAATCTAGTGGGTGTTTGGTGCGCTAATGTTTAATAAGATTGGAAGTCGTACTTCCACTGTATTTAAATGTGTCTTTACATGTCAAACATGTAGCGACATCAGGTTTGGTGAGCTCCATGTAGTTCCATATCGGAGCAGATCGGCCTCGCTTCGATGCCATGATGTTTAAAAGGCAAAACTCTGATGTTTTTAAAGTTAATTCCACGGTGCTCGTGACTTATGAGCAGAGTTATACTACTTTAAGACTATGCCCATGAAAATGTAGCAATTTTGAGATAAAAAAAATTACACCGTTTGATGGAGGAAGAATTAAAGTTCGTGGAGGAGTTATAATTATGCTGATAATTACTCAAGTTTTATTGACATACATATATGGGGCAGACTGGCACAGGTACCCCTTCTTTAAATAGCTTTGACTCGACTGAGCTGTGGGAGCCGTGTTGTCTATCGTGCCCCCAAAGGTGGCACACGGGCTAACAAAAAGAGCCCGTCGGAGTTTGCGTAAATGGTAGGTGAAATCGTGTGGTGGTGGCGGACTCTGGTCAGTCTACACCAACACAGAATATTAGCAGATGTTCGTTGATATAGCAGTTTCGGCAGTGTGTGCGTGAGGCCGCCGTGCCCCTAAGTCAGGGGGGCACACGGACGCAACACAACACACACCCACTGGGATCTGGGCGCGGATCCATCCTTTTATCGTGCCCCCGAAGGGGGCACACAGGCTAACAAAAAGAGCCCGTCGCAGTTGACGTAAATGTGTGGTGGTGGCGGACTCTGGTCAGTCTACAACAACACCAAAGCAGTTTCTGGAGTGTGTGTGTGTGGCCGCAGTGCCCCCAAGTTAGGGGACACACGGCGCAACACAACACACACCCACTGGGATCTGGGCGCGGATCCAATCGTCCATCCTGTGATGTAGCCAGTATATATAGGCTACGCTCTGACGTCACACCTTATCAACCAATCACCTTTCGAATAAAGTAAGAGAAGTTTGGCAGTATTAGAATACTGCCTAGTGTCGCCAGCATCTAGCAGCAGTTTACATTTCCACAATGTTATTTTTTTGTTTATTTTAGTTTTAAACATTATCATTCTCAAGTTGTGACCAGTATGTTTGACGTAACTAATTATCACTTACAAGTTCAATATTTAACTCTGCATTTCTGAATTCTGACCATAAAGTAATCGTCGGATCCGATTACTTGGCAAAAGTAATCGGGTCCCAGGAGCTCTGACGGATCCGCGGGATCCGAGTCCAGTAATCGAATCCCGCCCAGCCTACCTTTTACCCATTTGAAATAATATCCCCTCCTGCCCTCCTTCTCTCTAGGGAGTGGAGATCAAGGCGTTTTAATCTATCTCTGTAGGGTAAATTTCTGAGCCCCTGAATCATCTTGGTCATTCTTTTCTGAAATGCCTCCAAGGAGCATATATCCTTCCTATAATAAGGGAACCAAAATTGAGTTGCATAATCTCCTCGATCTCCAGAAATGATGCTTCGGACGATGGTGCAGCTACAGCTACTTCTACGATTTATATAGTTTTTGTCAAAAAATCGTAAGGTCTCGTTAATACTCGTAACTAACTCGTAACTGTTCGTAACAACACAGAAACAAGTCGTAACTAACACGTAAAAGCTTTGATGAATAGTAACATTTCGTAATATACTCGTAACAATCTGTAAAAAACTCGTAAAATGCCCGTAAGTTGCTTGTAGTTATCCGTGACAACTCGTAACAAATCGTAGAATTTTTTCCGTTAATACATCGTAATAATCCGTAATAAACCGTAAATAGCTCGTAAAAACTCGTAACAACTCTTAAATCAGTCGTAAAAGTGGCCAGATCGTAAGGATCCGTGAATTTGTGTGAACCGTAAGGAATCGTAATAAAATTCCATGTATGTAAAGGGGGTATGATCAAAGGAGCCAGGAGAACACTGAATGGTTTTTTTAGGTAGGATGGATACTGAAGTCACCTGTGATGACATTAAGGAACACATAAGAGATGTTTTTAGTATTGAGGTTATATATGTTAAACAACTTGTGATAATATCTAATGAGTTTAATGCTTTTTAGATCACAGTCAATGCTGGGGATAGAGATAAATTACTCAACGGAGAAATGTGGCCAGAACAGGTTATAGTAGACAGATTTCACGGTGAGACTAAAAATTGTATTAGTGATTAAGCTCTTAAATCGATTTAATTTTTTTTTATTGTGTTAGTTTGCTGGCTGATTGTGTTAGTTTTATTGTAAAAATATTTTAATTGTGTATCTTATTGTCAATTTTACCTAGTTCTTATTACTTTTTAGTCCTTGCCATGATGGATATTAGAGTAGGTACGTACAACTGTTGTTCTTTGAGAAAGAATATAGAGGTAATTAGATCAATTGTTGATAAGAAGTTTGACTTATTTTGCAGGAAACCTTTATAACAGAGGATAGGTTAGGAGATATTGCTTATATTGATGATAATTATGAGAGTGTGAGATCTGCTGCTGTTTACTCCGAGAAGTCTCTTAAATCGTACAGAGGAAGGTGTGAGGGAGGTTTGGTATGTATGTGGAGAAGAGATATTCATTATAAGGTAAAGGTATTGTTATTAGAGGCGAATGTGATTGCAATTGAGTTATTAATTGGATGTAATGTTATACTTTTGCTAAATGTGTATATTAAGAGTGATATTTTGGAAGACAGAACATTTGAGATGTACCTGGAGACGCTTGGTAAGCTGGAAGGTATTTTAAGTAGTAGGAAATTTGAGAGTGTGTACATAATGGGAAATTATAATGCTGACCCTTTTGTTGGTAGAGCGTGGAATCATTTAACAGATTTTACGGAATATAATGATCTCACTTGCTTTGATGTTAATATGTTAGATTCCCAGTCTTTTACTTGTGTACCTTTTTAACGGTTTCAATACTAAATGGCTAGATCATGTAGTGGGAAGAAATTCACAAAATATTTTAATTCAGGAGATTGACATATTGTTTTCCATGATTGGCTCTGATCATTTACCGGTGGTAGCTACAATACGTGTTACTTCTGTTGATCCCAGTCAGGGTATAGGTGTTTGTGATCGTAAGGAAAAGGAAGATTATTATATTGATTGGAAGATATTTAGTTTTGAGGATAGTCTAGTTATAGAAAATGAAGTAAATAAAGAGATACAAAGGTATCTTAATAAGGATGCCTTTAACTGCCAGGCTATTGGATGTCAATCAATTGACCATCGAAGAAGTATTGATAAGTTGTATGAAATCTTGATAAGCTCACTAGAATCCTTTGCAGGAACAGGATCAATTTTAAAGTAATTCCAGGGTGGAATAAAACTGTAAAACAGTTTTATGCGCAGTCTAGACAAGACTATCTTACTTGGCTAAATAAAGGTAAAATAAGAGATTCGGAAGAATATAACAGGATGACAGAAAGTAGAAGGCGTTTTAAGCAAGCTTTATCAACTTGTAGACAGAATGTGGAGAGTGAGAGATCCAATTCTGTATAAGAAAAGTTTAAAAACAAAAATTATTATGGAAGGAGGTGAAGAAACAAAATAATTAAGTAAAGACTGCTAACACCATTGATGGGGAGACTGAGGATGATGACATTGCAATGATTTTTAATGAGAAACTGTTTGGCATCCAGGATGAAGATTATAATAGAGATGAAGGGGACTTTTTATTGAGATTGAAGGAGGAATGGAAATTGAGGAGGAAGATGAAACTAAAGTTGTCTACGGAAAGACTGAAGATGTTGACAAGGAGGTTGAATGAAGGGGTTGGTCACGATGGAATACACTCCAGGTTTTTAAAACATGGATCAGAAGAATTTTTATATAACATGGTCCGTTGTATCAACAGCTACTATAGCAATTGTTATATACCAAGTGAACTATTAAAGGGTGATATTACTGCCATTATTAAAGAAGTTAAAGGAAACACAGCAGACTCCTCCAACTATAGGCCGGTGATGGTTTCTTCATGCATTTTAAAGATTTTAGAATTACATATGTTGGATGTTTTAGAGGAAAAAGTTGGTTTTAACAGGAGACAATTTGGATTTACTCAAGGTTTATCAACTGCAGATGCTTGTTTTTTTTTAGAGAGAGACCATTAGACCTTATATTAAAGGAGGCAGTAAAGCTTATGTTGCCTCCATGGATCTCTCTAGAGTTTTTGAGATGGTGAATCATTTTAAATTTGGAAGTATTTTAATGGAGAGGGGACTTCCTCCTGATCTTGTGCTAATCATTATACAGTGCTTAAGGAACACCACGGCAAGAGTTGTATGCAATGGATTTAAGGGTGCATATTGTACAGTAAATAAAGGAGTCAGACAGGGAGGAAACCTATCTCCATTTCTTTTTAAACTTTATTTAGATGATGTGATTAGTGCGGTATGTGGGGTCAAAACTGGGTGCTGCATTGGTTCATACAGGACAAATATCATTGCGTATGCAGATGATGTTGCACTTTTAGCAGATTCAAAAGAAATTTTTCAAAGGTTATGCCATATATTTGAGAGATAAGTAGAGGAAATAGATTTAAGAATTAATAATCTTAAATCTAAAATAATGATTGTTTATGGAAAGAAAAATCAGTCACACGGCATCTCACATAGATCAGTATGAAGTAGTGAAAAAGTATAAGTATTTAGGGGAGGCGGTGGTCTAGTGGCTAGTGGTCGGGCATACCAGCTCAGGGTCCCGCGTTCAAGCCTCGGCACGGGCTGGCCACTTTTCTTCGTTACTACCGCCGAGTGGCCTAAGACCACCCACATGCTGCCATAACACCATCCTCGCCGGGACTGCAACGTTATATGCACGTTATATGCGCGAGGAGCTTCCGCTGGCAGCATGAGCCTATCAACAAGAAGAAACAAGGCGTCACTTTAAAAAAAAAACCTAACCCGCACTACTAACGGGCAGAGGCCAACCATCTAAGGTCTCCTTGAAGCCTACCGGCGCCATGGGTAAAAGATAAAAAAAAATGTATTACGGGATGATTTTTCTGATAAAAATGTTGTAGAATTCAGATTAAATAATTTTTATGCCAAATTTAATTAAGTAATCAGGAAGTTTCCAAATGTAAATCTTCAAACGTTACGGTTTATGTTTGAGGCATACTGTGTACCAGACTATGGCTTATCCTTATGGGATATGAAAGACATTTTTAAAAGTAAAATTTTTAGAACTTTCGAGTCTGCATATGCAAACGCTTTGAAAAAAATGTACAGGTTACCTAGGATGGTTAGTAATCACATTGTAGCTAACAGGGCAGGAAAATTTTTACTAAGACACCACACGGCATGTATCCAAGCTAGATTTGTAAAATAATTTTACAGGAAACGTAATTCCATTTTGAGGGTGAATATTCCTATTATCAAGTGTGGTTATTTTTATTCACAGGTTGAAGAATTCACACTACTATTACTACTACTACTACTATTACTACTACTACTACTACTACTACTACTACTACTACTACTACTACTACTACTACTACTACTACTACTACCAGCATTGTGAAGACGCGATGAGCTAACATCCACCACTGCTTCCTTATTTTCTTATTTTTCGGCACACTTATAAAACTCTTACTTGGAGTTGCCTTCGTGGTGCTTTTGCACATTAGCACAAAACAATAATAATACCGCCTGCTTGCCATGTTTATAGGGACAAAAAGGCACACGTATACACAATCAACCTGTCTATCAGCTGGGCCGTGGCTCCAACATTGATGTCACGACAAATCACAGCGCGTTCCGAAGTGACGTCATATTTTGGCATAAAAAATTGCATTTTTTTTTTAATATATGACGCATATTTAAGCTAAAAGACCATTAATATATTGAAATTAAATAAATTTTCCATTAAAGGATAGATAATTCGTACGATATTTGGTCTGAGGAAATTGATCTATTAGGGACACGAAAATATGAAAAACAATGGAAATAATTTATATATCACTCACAACCAGACTAGAACTGAAACTATTCAGGGCACATGGCAGATGGGATTGAACACAGACAAGGAGAAAAACTTGGCAGGTTTGGCAGGTGGTATTGCAGCCTGAAAGTATAGTCAGTATAAAAGCAACTGGTAACATGAAGAAAAAAAAAATATTAGGCAGATTACCACTGCAGGTGACAATGACTGTAGACAGTGTAGGTGTGTCATATAACGTATGATTGGGTGGACATCAGTGTGTGTATGTGTATCACCCAATATGTGGGTATGTATATGTTATTGTTTACATTGAACAGCTGACAGAATCAAGCTGGTGGGCAACCGATACGTTATGCAATTGGAAAAATTACCGAGAAAATCATTGCAGTGTTGCAGTGTTGAGTAACATAAAGAAACCTAGCACATGGGTTGTCACTCAGCAAGAGTCCACAGGTCACTAAAAAAAGTTTTAACGTCAGTATATAGAGAAAACTGTTACTAATCAAAGGTGCAGTCACGAGGTACCTGGGTGTAGTTTTTAGGACGACACGGGAGGTAGGCATTGAGCGTTGAGAAATCCATACAGGGTAGTGTATTGTGGGAAGAGTGAAGGCGGTGAGTGCTGAGTGGTCCGCAGTATCCGCAATGGGTAGCGTAATAGTGAGGGGTTTCCCGGTCTAATCCCAGACGGTGTGGGTAAAAGGGTTCGTGTGTGGTGTGGTGGTGGCTTGCTCTCAAGAAACGTCGGCGTGGTAAGGCTTGGCGTGGCGTGGTATGGCTAGGAGACTGGTGTGTCGTTGTGGCGGCATGGAGCAGGATAATGAGGGTGGTGAACTCACATCACGAATGGCTGCATGGCGTGAAAGACTGGACGCCTGCAGGAACGCCGTTACAAGCCAGCAGGCTATTTCTTCGTCTCCCTTAATTAATAAGTTATCACCTCTAACACCATATGTTGGAAATATGGAGGCTGTCTTTTTCGTTATTGTTGCAGGAGGAATGCAAGTGGAAATCCTTCTGTAGGCGTATATTAGGGTGAAGGAGATGGAAGTACAAAGGAGTGGACTGGATGGTGTCACAGTGGCCACTGAGATATGGCGACGATGCGGGAGCGGCGGGACGCGAGTCAGGTACGCGACCAAAGTTGCCAAACAATTAATTATTTGAACATATATATACAAGAAACACGTGTCGTGCGAAAAATAATAAAATGCTTAGCCCACATCTGTCTTTCTGTTTGTCTATATAACTGCTTGTCTTTGTCCCTGTCTGCATCATTATATGTGCGTAGTTCAGTTCGACCAAATATGTTGTTGCTTTTTTTTGTTGTTTGTCTACACTAAATGGGCACTGACTAAGGGAAAACAATAACACGTTAAAAAAAATCCCGATTGTCACCACATCCTGCAAAGAAGACAGTAGGAGAAATAAAAGCAAGGGATGGAGTTTCAGTTAACATTAGAGGTATCTTGACACTCCTCTCTTGAAAGAGTTTAAGTCATAGGCAGGTGGAAAAACAGACAAAGGAAGAGGGTTCCAGAGTTTACCAGTGTAAGAGATGAAAGAGTGAAGATACTGGTTAACTCCTGCATTAGGAAGATGGACAGAATAAGGATGAGAAGAAGTAGAAAGTCTTGTGCAGCGAGGCCGCGGGAAGGGGAGGCATGCACTTAGCACTTAGCAAGTTCAGAAGAACAGTCCGCATGAAAATAGCGGTAGAAGATAGATAAAGATGCAACATTGCGTCGGTGACTTAAAAAATCAAGACAGTCAGTTAGAGGAGGAGAGTTGATGAGACGAAAAGCTTTAGACTCCACCCTATTTAATAGAGCTGTGTGAGTTGAACCCTCCCCAGACATGAGAGCCATACTACATACATGGGCGGATAAGGTCCCTGTACAGAGCAAGCAGCTGAGAGGGAGAGAAAAATGGACGCAGACGCCATAGGACACCTAACTTCTTGGAAGTTAATTTAGCAAGAGTAGAGATATGAAATTGCCAGTTTAGGTTTTTAGTAAAGGATAGATCAAGTGTGTTCAATGTGGAGGAGAGGGGAAGTTTAGTGTCATTAAAGAAGAGGGGATAGTTATCTGGAAGGTTATGTCGAGTAGATAGTTGTAGAAATTGAGTTTTTGAGGCATTCAACAGAACCAGGTTTGCTCTGCCCCAATCAGAAACTAGTGAAAGATCAGAAATTAGGCGTCCCATAGCATCTCGCCTTGAAACATTTTATTTGGTTTTGGTTGGTTGGGCGTCTGTTGTACGACGTTGAAAAATGCAAGGTGGTGTCATCAGCATAGGAGTGGATAGGGTTCCTCAGAACCCTGAGGAATCCCACTGTTGATAGTTTTAGGGGAAGAACAGTGACCGTCCACTACAGCAGCAATAGAACGGTAAGAAAGGAAACTGGAGATGAAGGTACAGAGAGAAGGATAGAATCCGTAGGAGGGTAGTTTAGAGATTAAAGATTTATGTCACTCTATCGAAGGCTTTTGATATGTCAAGGCCGACAGCAAAGGTTTCACCTAAGTCCCTATAAAAGGATGACAAAGATTCAGTTAGGAAAGCAAGAAGATCACCAGTAGATCGGCCTTTACGGAAACCATACTGGCAATCAGAGAGAAGGTTGTGAGCTCATTATCTTCCTGTTAAGGACAGCCTCAAAGGCTTTAGAAAGACAGGAAATTAAAGTTATAGGGCGGTAGTTATAAGGATTGGATCGTTCACCCTTTTTAAGGACAGGTTGAATGTGAGCAAACTTCCAGCAAAAAGTCTTTGTATCTACCTATTTGTCTGTCTGTCTATCCATCTATCTGTCTGTCTCTCTGTATGTCATAAACGACAGAGAATGTAGCCTCCGGTGGTATTACGTAAATTGTTTTGACCAAAGGCCTATGATTGCGGTTGGTCGCGCAACAGTTAGGTGGATGGTGACCGGAGTTCCTGGGCCTGAGTACCTCGTCAATCTCACCAGAGAAAGGGAAATGCAATTTTTTTTAATCTAGAATCTCTGTACAGTCGTCCACAGAAGTGGTGGCGCCTCTTACGGAGATTTTCGTTCAAAAATTAGATTATGGCAACCCTAACAAATGAAAGGAAATATCCTTATAACTTGTCAGGAATGTCACTATATTCGTGAATTGTTACTGTAAATGAACTAAAAAAAAATTACAATTGCTAATTAAATCTATTTGTTGAGAAACAACCATCTAATCATGATATTTCATTAAGACTTGTCGAAGCATTTTGACATCGAGGTTTTCGCTCACAGAGAAATTCAGTCAAATGAAATTCTTTTGTAGAAGTAAAATTTATCTATGCATAAGACTATGTATTTTAGATGATCTTAAATATCAAGCAAA
Source organism: Metacarcinus magister (assembly GCA_029783475.1). NCBI lineage: Eukaryota > Metazoa > Arthropoda > Malacostraca > Decapoda > Cancridae > Metacarcinus > Metacarcinus magister. The sequence continues at coordinate 1,885,177 of JAPQNM010000034.1, forward strand.
ATACAACTCAAAAAAATATGTATGAATTGTTTAAACATTCTCCATTAAGAATTATGATAATATAAAATCTACATTTAAACTCTCGCTTGACCATGACGTCATCGGGCAGGACGTTCCTTAAGATATTGGCAATAGGCTATTTAACGTAATAAGATATAATTATTATTCATAGTCTTCACATAACGGTCAGTAATAGGCAATAATTAGTATATTTTAAAATACCTTGCAATATGTTATGATTAATATATCTTTGAATAATGATAATAATAATATTATAATTAATATATCTTTATATAATGATAATAATAATGTTATAATCAATATATCCTTATATAATGAAAATACTGGTAATAGGTTATAATCTATATATCTTTAAATAATAATAATATGCTGTAATTAATATATCGTCTCTAAATTGTGATATTATAATGCTCAACCGTTGGCGCATGATGAATATAATCTAAATAATATTTGAGTTATAGCAATAAATTCTTCATATTTCTTTCATTTTCTTTGACGAAAAACAGAAAAAAGTTTTTTTTAAGGATGGCTTAAGTAAAAAGATACTGAATCTTAGAACATTTTAAAATACAATAGTTTTATTTCGTTCTAGAATTTTTTAGATGAAAAGAAATACTTTTTGCCACCAATACAAATATGATGTATGCAATTTTAAGGCATATTGTTGTCAAATGATGTGTAAAATTAGGTGATATCAATTAATGCCGGAAACATGAAAGCCTCTGTTTTGGTCTTTTTTTTGCACAAACGAATGAAAATTATTAATAAGAGCGATCAAAATATCTATAAATTGGTAAGTAATCGTTTTATTGCGCCGAGGTACCACTCAAAGTGCGTTAATAGTGTAATTATAAGGAAATATCGGTTATGATATTGCCCTAAAACGAAAAAACATGGCGGCCGGCAAACGTCACTTATATTGGGTGCTTTTGCCAGATGTCGCCAAAACGAAACAATCTGAATTATACGGCACCACTTCCTTGGACGACTGTACATGCTTGCACCAATTCATAAGAGCTTTACCTTTTCTTACTTATGTATGAAAGTGTGACGTCATAAGCATGTAAAGACACATGAAACATGGTAGTAATTCATCAATTAATCAGTTATTTGAATGAGGGAGAAGAGAATGGAAGAAAATATTTGTGGTAAGAAACCAGGTATAAGAAGGTTTAATGGCCTACAATGACCCTACTTCTTGAGTGGACTCCTTCAATATACAGATCTTCATGACTAATTAAACAGCAGGAAGTATGTTCTGTACTAACAAGTACGTATGGGCTTTGCTTACGTTGCTAGGAGTGTGTGCTATACTTACGAAGATAGGATGTGTGCTGTACTTTCATAGATATTATTGTGAGCTGTACTTGTATTGTTAAAAGTGTGTGCTGTACTTATATTGCTAAATAAGTGTGCTTTAATTACATTGATAACTGTGTGTGCTGCATGAGCTAAATTTATAATGTAATAGTCTTGTATTTGGAACAATAAAAAAATTATTATAAGAGGTAGCCATGAAAAGTCTGCAGTAGGAAATCGAACCCCTGACAGGACACTCACAGTTAAAATCCAGGAATAATGATCACAATCATTCAAACAGTTTGTTACACGTTGACTGTTTCCACTATATTGTATTCCCAGTGCTTTCAAGATCAATTTCTGGTGTTTCCAGGTATTATATACATTCTAAGTTACCCCTTGTAACAACTTTATTTTCTCTTTGAAATCGTAAGCCAGGAACCACTAGCGTTGAGTCCCAAAAGGAACACACTTCGTTTCTCTCAAACTTTTTTTTATATTTCACTGATAATCTTTAAGGCTGTCACCATTGTAATGTTTCTTATTTTGAAACACGGAGTAAGTTTCGTAAGGCAGCCATGAACGGGAGCAGCAAGGAATTGAATTCGTGACAAGACACTGAGCATTCATGACTCTTTCAGACCATAATGACCACAATCTCCCAAGTAAAATTTGGTCGATGTGCAATGTGTCGTATTTTGAAACACTGAGAAATTTATCTATTTGATCCATGAGAAGACTGTAGCCAGGGATCAAACCATTGACAGGACACTCAGTGCACACGACGTCTTATTAGTCAGACCAAAATTATGGTCGACAATGACTGTGCCGTCACAGCATAACTTTCCTACTTTTCTTTAGATAAATTTATCGTGTTTCCAAGTATCCCATACATATAAATATTCCTTGTTGGGGCTCCATTTTCTCATAATCTTAATTTTTTTCCTATTTGGTAGCTTCCCTTCAGAATTAACTACGGATCAAGACTGCAGTGGAACAACACATTTTCTCTTTCTTCAAACTTCATATATCCTCACTGAAGATCTTCACCACCTCCACCGCTGTATTACATAAATTTTGAAACAATGAAAAACTGATGTAAATGGGTAGCCATAAGAGGATTGCAGGTAAGGATCAAACTCTTGATGGGACACTCAACCTATAAGACGTCTTATCAGTCAGATCATAATAATCATAAGGGTCAAATGGAGTTTGATCGACATTGACTGTCCCGTCACCACAGACGTTGACTGTATCACATCTACAATAATGAAAGGAGTGCGTGTTGTACTTAAATATATATAAGTAAGCGTGTGATGTAGTACATAGGGTAGACAAGTGTGCTCTGTACTTACATAGGTAATGAACGCCATGAAGGTAACAAGGGCTGCCCAGCCTTTGTGAGGGATGCTTTTCACTTTGGCGATGTCAGTCCTCGACTTCTGAGGCGGTTCCTGCGGAACTTCCGCTCCCATCATTTACTTCTGCCTCACACAACTTGCTCGGTCACCACAACTCCGTGCTCTAGGCATGGAGAAATCTGCCAAGAACAGAAGCTTGAAAAGTACATTTGTTGTGTGTAGTTTATACTACACTAAATCTAAAGATGATACTTAAAAGCAAAATACATTCCTTGAAAAAGCGGTAGAATATAGCTGTTACAGAGCTTAATAAATAGTAATTACAAAATTACACTGTAATAAATAAGTCCATAAAAAGGAAGGTTACGTGGTAGGTGAGGCAAAATCTGCCCTGTAACAATATGCATGGAGTGGATATCGAAAGGGGTCAAATCTCTTGTGTGGCAGGTTGGCGGCTAACTGAGGACACAAGTAGGTATCACCTGTGGCTCTTTGTTATGATTCTGAACGAAGGACAGTCCAAAAGAGTTGAATGTAGCGTTATGGAAGAAAAATGGAGTATCTAAAAAACTGTATTTAGTGACTTGAAAAAGGACCGAATTTAATATTTTATCGATTGAAGACCATGAAAATATTTCTGCCTCATTAAGAATTTTTGAAAGATTTTGATAATTGTGACAAGTAGTGTTGTAAGCTGAAAATTTGAATATGATTACGTTGCATTTTTTTTCTTCCTCGTTCAGTAGAGAGAAGTTTGTGGAACACAAGCCTTCTTTGATCGAAAACTTGCCCTACACTACAGAAAATTTAGGAAATATAAAATTAATCAGTGCAATGTTATAAGATATTTTCCAGGTCGTAAAGCAAAAAATTTTTATATATTTTCCTCCATGATTGGCATCGATCCATTGTTCATCTCTGGCAAGCTCAAATCAGACTCGATTGAGCGATGCTAATTTTAAATGTTACTGTTGAGTAAGTACACTTTGTTTTGTGCAAAATATGGAGATGAGTCCATCAAGGATGACGAGCGGCTCGTAAAGAGTCAACATGGGTAACGTGTCACCTGTCTGGAGGGTGCTGAGAACCCAACTTGTTCGTGACTTCTTTGTCATGTTTGCTGTGTGTTACAAAGTTGAGGGTAAAACAAAAACATCTTACGCGTTCCTTGGTGCCAACGTGAGTTTTTTTACGATTTATATATACTTGCATGTGTGCGTGCATTGTTAATGCCTCTGTTTGTACTGTACATCATATGTTAGATTTTGTTATTGTTCCAGCACATATTTTGTTGGTCTATCCACAGTAAAGTGCCGCGATGTTTGTCTATATTGGAGTGACGTCGGCTTCAGATCACTTTCCTCAATACCAGAATGACGTCAGCGGAGGAGGTGATGGTGGATTGTGGATCGTAAACGTTGATTTCCAATATATGCATAAGAAAGAGTAAGGACCTTGCAGCACTTCTCTGGCAACAATAAAAACACCGGACACTGCACCAGCAGGTGATTCTTAATAATACAGCCACACCACAAATCTAGTTTTTTTTTTTTTTTTAATCCTCGTACCTTGTGGAGAAACGTGTCTCAGTTCACTTTGGTAAGCATATTTGCGAAATTCAAGTGCAGCACGACACGGCTACTCTATTCTGAGGAGTGAATAGCTGTGACAGGCATGACCAACCAGCACTAAAAAGCCCTCGGTGATCTTGGTTTATTGCTACCTTCAAGGTATGATACCATGTCTCTAACCATCAATTCTTAAAGTATTTTAATGGCTTCGAAGGTTTGGAGAATAAACCTAAAATTATTTATCTCGGTTCTCATGTCCTCTTACTATGATCTCTTTTTTACTTTATCACTTTATTCAACAAAATTTGCTCTGAGATGAGCAAGTTTGTGTAATACAAGAACATTTGGCTTTGTGGCACAATTCTTGATATGCATTGGCAAAAATTAGTAACATACACACACACACACACACACACACACACACACACACACACACACACACACACACACACACACACACACACACACACACACACACGCGCACACGCACACGCACATGTACGCACGCACACATACATACACACACATACACACACACACACACACACACACACACACACACACAGACACACGTGCGTACGCGTGCGTGTGCGCACAGACACACACACACGACTGTAGTTCAATGGTTAAGGTACCCGCCTTCCACCAGACAAGGTGTGGGTTCGAACCCTGCTCGGGTCGCTTAGGATTTTTCACTGACAGGGAATGGTTACTGTCCAACTTGAACAAAAAGATGGGGGTGTAAGAGGCCTTACATTGATCCTTCTCTATGACCTCTGAGCTCTTTCAGTGAGTGTAATGGTTGACGAACACGAGTCCAACGCGTAATCCTCCAGACCATGGTGGATAACACACCCACACACCCACACACACACACACACACACACACACACACACACACACACACACACCTTGCCTTGTATGTAATAATATTGCACTTACTGAGGTGTGCTCAGTGAAAACTGCATCCAAGACAGGATCAAGTATAAATGAGACCGAAGTAAAGCATCATCGCATCTTAATCCTAGCACGTACACACTCTCAGGTGTTTATCACACTTGCGTTTTAAGGTTACGGTATCGATTTGTGTCCCTAATAATTGATACTAGGACATGAACTTGAAATAGATGGTGACGTAATAAAATGTGTCCAGGAATATATTTATTTAGGAAAGAAAATTGGTGCATTTCCTGGGCATGAAAATATATATCAAAAGAAGAATAGAGATGGTATAGAGTGCTCTTGGTAGTCAACAAAATGTTATGAAAAGTAATTACCTGCTATCACCGAAGAAAAAAATAAATACTCAATGTAGTGAGCAGGGACGAAATACTGAGAGGCCTCATTTAACAAGGCTTTATTGTGGTGAAAAGTAGCCAGGTGAGAGGACGCAGGCTAACTGCATACATAGGCTGAGGGCCAGTGTGAAGTCGACAGTGGAACAAAACAATGAACAGGTGAACAGGTTTGAACGAGTATTCGAAACAAACATCCCTATTACAAGTACCATTTTACCACATTCTCTCCTTGTAAAATAAAAATCAACATATTTACAAAAATTACAAGGGATATCTAACTACAGGCTTCCTCTCTCTCGCGGACCTTCGGAGGGGTTGAGAATTACGGTGTGAAGGGGCAGTTTCTTCAGGAACGGTGTTTTTAGGAGCGGCTTCGAGAGGTGGAGGTGTTTCACTTGGTGTGTACGTCCCCGAAAAAGATGGTTCCTGGTGGGGAATTTGTCTTGGTGAAGCTTCGGTAGGAGTCGGTGGTGGGGTTCAGTGCCTCTAGCCGGTGCAGGAAAGTGGTTCGTTCACCCCTGCTGCCTCAGCCAGATCCCTAGTCGACACTGTAGCTTCACGGCCATCAGGGTGACGTACGCGTGCGTAGTGCGGCGTAGCGGTGATTAATTAAGTCCACGGGTTCCACCAACAGATCCGACTTGGAGTGTCAAACAAATTTGCGTAGCAACACAGGTCCTGGGGAGGATAGCCAAGAGAGAAGAGAATATTCATTAAGAGATTTTCTAAGATATAAAAACAGTCTCTCATGTGAGGTTTGATTACTGGCAGTACACAGTAGAGATCTGATCGAGTGAAGAACGCTGTCAAGGACAGACTCCCACCTGGACTCCGGAAGACCTCGAGATCGAAGAGCGAGATACTTCCGTTCTCTCTCTCACATTGTCCATTTGCTTGCGGAGTGGAGTGAGTCATAACAACACCATGATCTGTGAGAAACATCGACTCTTCCCTAGACACATGAATTGGGCTCCCCTATCTGAATGAATGGATGATGGGCAACCAAATGTGGAGAAGACATTTTGAAACCCTCTGATTACCGTTTGAGCAGGCATTTTGGTGCAAGGATAAGCAAAGGAAAAACGAGAAAATTCGTCCATTATAACAAGAAGGTATTTGTTGCGAGAAGAGGAGGGCGTAGGACCGATGAAGTCAACTGAAAGCCTATCGAAAGGATGTAATGCATGAATGAGATGAGAAGGGGGAGACCTGAAAAATCTTGGCTTTAATTGGGCACAAATAGAACACTGAGAGCACACTTTTTTACGTCATCAACAGAGAATGGTAAAATTTGTCACCTTGACGAAACTGATACTCTGAAAGTTCGAGGCGCCAGCATAGAATCTTGTTCTTCTTTATTTTCGATGATGCTTTGCGGCCGAACATGAAGGACACAGCCTGCTGATCGGTGATAATATTGAATTTCCTTCTGATGAGGAATAAGTGCCACTTCCGGATCGCTTCGACGATTGCCGCAGCTTCTTTCTCGATGGCAGGTTGTCGTCTCTCTGGAGGGGTGAGAATTCTAGAAAAGAAAGCAACAGGTCTCCCCTCTTGAGAAAGAATGGCACCCAAAGAGACCTCAGAGGCATCCGTTTCAATATCTAGACTCTAGAGTCTAGAGGAAGGTTCTCGTCCCATGCAGCAAGTGAAGCACGGCTGATGTCATCCTTCAGCGAGTCCAGGCACCGCGCAACTTGGCTGTTGATAGGGAAAGATTTACATTCTAATAGAGGTGGAATACGAGAAGAATAGTTAAGGATCCACGGGGAATAGTAAGAAAGAAGTCCCAAAGTACACCGCAGGGATGAAGCATCCCAAAGGGCAGGAAGGTCCATTAATTAAGAGCCGCAATCTCTCAGGGTCCGGCCGAAGAGTACCATTGGCGATAGTGTATCACAGGTAACTGATCTCCTCGAGGCTGTAGTGGCACTTAGCATCGTTCAAGGAGAGATTGTACTTTGTAGCAACTTCTTTGTAGCGTTCCAGATTCTCATCATGCTCTTCCTGATTCCTTCCACAAACAAGCACATCATCAATGTAGACGAAAGTTGCAGAAAGGTTGTTGTCAGTTATGATGGTGTTCAGTATTCTCTGGAAAGCTGCATTAGTTAGGCCAAATGGGACTCTGTTGAAATGGAAAAGATGTCCATCCGCCTCAAAAGCAGTGAATACTTTTTCCTCTTCCTTGAGAGGAACCTGGTAGTAGGCATTTTTGAGGTCGAGTTTGCTGAAAACTTTGTACTTAGATAGATTATGAACCAGATCATGGATACGAGGGATAGGATAGGCATCTAAGGGAGTGTATTTGTTTATGGTCCTAGAATAGTCAACCACCATCCGACGCTTATGCCGCTCGTCGCTTGTTACCAGTTACCCTTCACGGGGATTGACTCTTTTCAATAATTATTTCCCGAAGCAAAGTTTGAACCTCTCTTAGAATAAAGACGTCATCCGAGGGTGATTGGCGGCGAGTAGAGGTGACTATGGACTTGCAATTAGGAGGCAGGGTAGGGAAGAGCGACGGAGGGCTTAAGTTCATGCAAGTGATACCACAAACAGTCAGCTTTGGTCTGAGCCCTTCTTCATACGTAAACTCTACGCACTGACGTAGTTTCATGAAGTCTCGTCCTAGGATGACATCAGAATAAAGGTTAGGAAGCACTGAAAACTTGAATGATTGGTAAAGATCACTCATTACCTGTAAGTCAGCAACAGAGCGGCCGACAGAAGTAGTAACTAAGGAACTCTGCGCCATGGACGCGTTGGTAGGAATGGTAGGAATGCGAAGGTATTTGTTTATTTCTAAATTTAAAAAGCTGACAGCACTACCACTGTTAACTAAGACACGCACTTCCTTTCCGTTGACCACAGTGGTGATGGAACTTCTTCCTGACGTCAGAGTGATAGCGGCCGTCGAGGTTGCCAAGGAGACTGACGAAACCTTTTCATAACTGTTACCCTTTTGCCTGTTCGAAGATTTGCACACGTTGGCGAAATGTCCACTTTTCCTGCAGTTCAAACAGTTCTGATTCCTTGCAGGACACCTCGGGTGGGAATTATAACTGTGTCCACAGAAGTAACATCGCTTCCCTTCTACAGCAGCAGTAGCATAACTAGTCGAGGCGTCGACAATTGAAGCGCTGACATCTTTTTGACCATCACAACTCAGGCCAGCGAAGCAGTCAGCCCCGGGTGATACGTTGTCCGAAGCAGCGGAAAGGGCGGCTGAGGAGGGAGAAGGAACTAGGGACGTGTAACTCTCAGCGCTACGACGCTGAGGTTGCTCGAGGCTCCGGGCATGCTGTATTGATTCGTCCACAGTGAGTGTATGTTTTTTTTCTAAAAGCCGTTGACGTATAGTTGACGATAAAAGTCCGGAGATGAAGGCGTCACGGAATGATTCTTGAGCGTAAACACTCGCCGACACTGCTTTGAACCCACAGTCTTTAGACAATGATTTCAGACTCTGTAAAAACAGGTCTATAGATTCAGTGGGCTGCTGTTTTCTAGAAGCAAGTAGGTGGCGAGCAAACACTTCATTCACGGGCTTCACATACACTGACTGTATAATCTTGATAGCTTCCTCGTATTGAGTGCAGTCTCTGATGTGAGCATACACGAAGCGAGACACGTAATTGCTAAGGAGTATGTATGGAATTTCTTCGCCGAGAGAGCCGGCGAAGTTGGTGAAGGTCTTGAGCCAGTGTTCCCAGTTCCCTGGAGTGCCGTCACCTCCATCAAAACGTTCTGGCCGGAGGAACTTCTTCATTTTAATCAGCACAATAAATTGTAGTGAGCAGGGACGAAAGAGCAAAAATTAAAAGAAGAAGAAAAGAAAGAAGCGAGAAGAAAAATAAGAAAAAGATGATTGAGCAAGGTGAAAATCTTAGCAACGAATAATTAATCAAGCGTAAGAATTATATATCTTATGAGAGAAAAAAGTGTGGACATCTTGAGAATTTATTTATTTATTTTTTCTATATCATTAACCGTTGGCACCAGTAGGCATATGGAGGCACAGATGGACTTGCCTCGCCTGTTATTTGTTGTAGGTTTTAGAGTTTTTGTAGTGACGCCTCGAATGATTAAGTTCTTTCTTGAATATGTTGAGAACGAGTGAGGCTTATTACTGCTACAGCCTCAGATGTATATTAACGTTGTAAGTCCCGTCTGAGGACAGTATTGCAGTAATTTGGGTAGTCTTTGGCCACTCGGCGGTGATATCAAATATTGAAAAGTGGTCAGCGGATATCGGGGATTCGAGCCAGGGACCATAGGCTCCCATGCCCGAACACTGACTACTGCACCACTTTACATTAAAAACTAATTGTAGAAAATGGGGCTAAAAAAAACTATGCTAAGAATGATTTCTGTATTTTCTTCCAACATCATATTCAGAGCTTCCATACAATTTGGGTTTTTTACATCTACATTTTAAGTATGCAAAACAGTGATTTAGTTCATGCCACATGACTATCAACCATGTGCACTGCAAAGCCAAACCTAATGTGGATGTGATTGGATGTGAACTACAAAAAAAATTAATTGAAAAAATATAACTATGTACTGCAAGATATTGTTTCAGGTGGACATAAACATATCCTGAAAGCTTCTATCTTACATATAAGAAACGCAAAGTCTATAATCAGTGAGTATCATGACTTCATTCTATTTATTTGAAATGTGGAGTTTGAGTGCAGAATGAGTTAATGAGTACATAGAAAAAAATAGAGAGGCCAATGTCGGAAGTATTGAATATAAGAAAAAGGGAAATATCTCCGACAAAGAACACACCAAGCGAAATTTAAAACACCGCATAAATGATAGAAGCAAAAACTGAGATGGGCAAGAAGTGTTGCTACAATAGTAGAGGGTGCGATACACTGACTAGCTGAACCCCATGAGCCAGCATGCATTACAGTAGAGGGGGACTAAACGGTAGATGAAAAGATTAAACAAGAAAGATTATCAGGAGAACATAAATATTGGAACAGCGCCCTGACTAATGGAAAACACAGAAAAAATAACAAACAGTTAAGTCAACGCAAAATTACTGAAACTTTTCAAAGGTATAATTGAAAAAACATATATATATATATATATATATATATATATATATATACCAAAAAGTACATACGCTTGCAGGCAGGCATGCAGTGGTAGTGGGCAAAACCAATTTATAATACTTCTGATATTTTCTTTTCATTGAGTATATATAGAAAGTTAAGTTTAAAATCTAAGCCCAAATTGTATATTCTTATTTATTATATAATAATAGTCGCATTCCGGAAATTATATTATAAACTGCAAAATAATAACAACAAAATGCTACATCAATGATATGACCTCCACAAACTATTAATATATTTTATTCTATTTTATGAGGTCAGCGTTGGCACTAATTGGTAAAAAATACATTAACTGCAAAGATAAACAGTTATAATTTTGACCATTAAAAAACGATAAAAATCGTATAGAAGGAATATAAACTGAAATTATTGCAATTCATCCATCATCATCATCATCAGCTCCTTTGATTTTTTCACTGCAAAATAAAGACCACCCTCATTCGTTTCCACTTCTCTCTAACGGTTGGTTGCCTATTCTAATCTACCCCATTATAAAGCTTCCTATTTTATCGATCAATCAAGTACTCTGTCTGAACTGTGTTATTTTAACATCTCAGGGTTCCCATTTTGTTACTCTAACAGTCCATCTATTATGTGTTCGTCGCATAATGTCTCCTGCTCATGTTCATTTTTTTCCTTTGATAATAGTGAAGATATCTTCAACTTTGGTCTGCTCCCAAAACAATGATCTCTGCCTATAATTCCATTATATACATTAATTATTCTCTCCATTCACCTGTGGGGACTGAAGTTTTCGTTCCAAAACTTTTATAAGACTCCAGGTTTACAATCCATATGTTAGAATTGGTAGAATACTAGTACATAGTAGTGGGTAGTTCAGCAGGACAACAGGTCTACTAGTATCTGTTTTTGCTATATAATTCCTATATAAACTGATAATGATATATTAATATAAATGTTGTTCACAAAAATCAATGCCTATTGAATTTTAACGATCTCGTTAATCCATTATCACTCATATGTATGTACAACTATACATACGATACATAAAAATACAGAAGAATACATAAGAAGAACAGACACAAGAAGGGCTGTTGTTCTATAACAAGGGTATCTACTAAACTACATTTTTTTTTCTTTTTTTTTATTACATTAAAAGGGTATTGCCTGAAGGAAAACAGAAATAATATTCCGCTTGTCGCCAGACATTGGAGAAATATAGACATGGAGGTGAAGTCCAAACTAGTGTTAGCGGTGTCTTGACACTCCTATTTTGAAAGAGTGGAAAAACAGACAAAGGAAGACAGTTCCAGAGTTTACCAGTGTAAGGGATGAAAGAGTGAAGATACTGGTTAACTCTTGCATTATGAAGATGGAGAGAATAAGGATGAGAAGAAGTAGAAAGTCTTGTGCAGCGAGGCCGCGGGAAGGGGGGAGGTATGCAGTTAGAAAGTTCAGAAGAGCAGTCAGCATGAAAATAGCGGTAGAAGATAGATAAAGATGCAACATTGCAGCGGTGACTTAAAGAATCAAGAAAGTCAGTTAGAGGAGGAGAGTTGATGAGGCGAAAAGCTTTAGTCTCCACCCTGTTTAAAAGAGCTCTATGAGTTGAGCCACCCCAGACATGTGAGCCATACTCCATACATGGGCGGATAAGGCTCCTGTGCAGAGCAAGCAGCTGAGCGGGAGAGAAAAATGGACGCAGATGCCACAGGACACCTAACTTCTTGGAAGCTGATTTAGCAAGAGTAGAGATATGAAATTGCCAGTTTAGATTTTTAGTAAAGGATAGACCGAGTGTGTTTAATGTGGAGGAGAGGGGAAGTTGAGTGTCATTGAAGACGAGGGGATAGTTATCTGGAAGGTTATGTCGAGTAGATAGTTGTAGAAATTGAGTTTTTGAGGCATTGAACAAAACTAGATTTGCTCTGCCCCAATCAGAAACAAGTGAAAGATCAGAAGTTAAGCGTCCTATAGCATCTCGACTTGAGTAATTTAATTCTTGTTGGGTTGGGCGTCTGTTGTACGACGTTGAAAAATGCAAGGTGGTGTCATCAGCATAGGAGTGGATAGTGCATTGTGTCAGATTTAGGAGATCATTGATGAATAATAGAAAGAGAGTGGGTGATAGGACAGAACCCTGAGGAACACCACTGTTGATAGTTTTAGAAGAAGAACAATGACCGTCCACTACAGCAGCAATAGACCGGTCCGAAAGGAAACTAGAGATGAAGGTACAGAGAGAAGAATATAATCCGTAGGAGGGTAGTTTAGAAATTAAAGATTTATGCCAGACTCTATCGAAGGCTTTCGATATGTCAAGGCCGACAGCAAAGGTTTCACCGAAGTCCCTAAAAGAGGATGACCAAGATTCAGTTAGGAAAGCAAGAAGATCACCAGTAGATCGGCCTTTACGGAAACCATATTGACAATCAGAGTGAAGGTTGTGAGCTGATAGATGCCTCATTATCTTCTTGTTAAGGACAGATTCAAAGGCTTTAGAAAGGCAGGAAATCAAAGCTATAGGGCGGTAGTTAGAAGGATTGGAGCGGTCACCCTTTTTAGGGACATGTTGAATGTGAGCAAACTTCCAGCAAGAAGGATAGGTAGAAGTAGAGAGACACAGACGAAAGAGTTTGACCAGGCAGTGAGCGAGTTCGGAAGCACAGTTTTTAAGAACAACAGGAGGGACTCCATCCGGACCGTAAGCCTTCCGAGAATCAAGGCCAGAGAGGGCCTGGAAAACGTCATAATAAAGAATTTTAATTTTAGGGATGAAGTAGTCAGAGGGTGGAGGAGTAGGAGGAATATGCCCAGTATCATCCAAAGTAGAGTTGGTAGCAAAGGTTTGAGCGAAGAGTTCAGCTTTAGAGAAAGAAGAGACAGCTGTGGGGCCATCTGGTTGAAGTAAAGGAGGGAAAGATGAAGAAGTAAAATTGTTGAAGATATTATTAACTAGATGCCAGAAATCACGAGAAGAGTTAGAGTTGGAAAGACTTTGACATTTTTTATTGATGAAAGAGTATTTAGTAAATTTGAGAATAGATTTGGCATGATTACGGGCAGAAATATATAGGGCATGAGTTTCAGCAGATGGATGATTACGGAACGGTTTGTGAGCCGCCTCTATCATTGACAGTACGAGAACAAGCAGAGTTATACCAGGGCTTTTTAGCTTTAGTATTAGAGAAAGTATGAGGAATGTATTGCTCTATGCCAGAGATAATCACCTCTGTTATGCGCTCGGCACATAGAGAAGGATCTCTGACATGGTAGCAATAATTATCCCAAGGAAAATTAGAATAGTACTGCCTCGGGTCCTTCCACTTATCAGAGTTGAAATGCCAGAAGCACCTCTGCTTAGGCGGGTCCTGAGGCTGCACTGGAGTGATAGGACAGGTAACGGAAATAAGATTGTGATCGAGTAAGCTAAAGGGTTGGAAATTAAGAAAGGATCAAGAATGTTGAGCGTGTCTCCAAGGCGGTCAGGGATACGGGTAGGGAACTGCACTAGCTGCTCTAGGTCATGAAAGATAGCAAAGTTGAAGGGTTTGTTCACCAGGTTGGTCAATGAAAGAAGATGAAAGCCAAGGCTGGTGGTGAACATTGAAATCCCCTAAAATGGAGATCTCAGCATAAAGAAAGTGAGATACGATGTACTCCACTTTGGAAGTCAAATAATCAAAGAATTTTACATAGTCAGAGGACTTAAGTGAGAGATATACAGCACAGATAAATTTAGTTAGAGAGTGACATTGAAGTCTTAGCCAGATGGTAGAAAATTCTGAAGATTCAAGATTGTGGGCACGAGAGCAAGTAATGTCGTTACGCACATATGCGCAACCGCCAGCTTTGGATTGAAAATGAGGATAGAGAAAGTAGCAGGGAACAGAGAAGGTGCTGCTGTCAGTAGTCACAGACTACTATGTTTCAGTTAGGAAGAGAAAATGAGGTTTAGTGGAGGAGAGATGGTGTTCCACAGATTGGAAATTAGATCTAAGGCCACGAATGTTGCAGAAATCGAGAGTAAAAGTATTAGAGGAAGTGTCAAGAAACACGAGGGCGACAGCAGAGGTGCAATCCGACCTGGGGACATTTGTGGTTCCCTCCCGAGATGGGGACTCAGAGGCTGGTTGTGGTGAAGCCATTTTAATAATTTGATTTAAAGAGAGTGTAAAAGTGTAAGGGTGTAGTAATGTTATGTAGTTAGTAGAAGAAGTTGTCTTTAGAAGGAAATCTGCAGCTGCTCTCTTGTGTAAATGAGACACTAAGGGAACCGGGAAGAGAGGACACGGGGAATCACTCAGTCTGCAGCACTGCCTACATCCCTGTAAGTACCTCTCCTGGAGTAGTCCGCCGGGTGGCAGGTGTCTACAGCCTATACATA